>KN726381.1:19121-35470 GCA_000816745.1 Ancylostoma duodenale
AAACGAAACTGAAACTTCGTTTCATGACATGCTTATGCTCTTTGATGTGCAGTTCATACCTATGTTGGGATCATCGCAGGTTCGGCTCTTTGACTATCTTACTCATTTTCTATATGGCAGAACATGAGACCAGAAGGTGATGGTGCTGTGAGGAACCAACAGATGCGGTGCCTACGATCGTGTCTCACTTGGACCCACTCGGGTAATGTCCAGGTTTAAGAGACAATTCAGGCACAGCAACAACCGCTTTGTCTGTGGGAGCAGCTGTGGTTTGATAAACGTGATTGGCTGACGGTTTCTGCTGTTCTGATCTACTGTCTTTTTACCTATTCGAGCCTGCCGAAATTCCTCTGGGGTTTTTTTCTCTCTCTACCTTCTGTATGAAGGGTCACATTGTGAATTGTCACGATGTATGAATAAATAAATAAATAAATATTCAAGCCGAAGTAATCTGCGGATCACACAGCTTCTCCATTCCCTGCAATACCACTGGAATAGCCTCAACTTTACGATTCAGTTTGCCCATAGCTCGTGCTTACTTTGATTGTTCAGTATCCTGCGGTTAAGTGGTAACAACGTTCGAAGTCGGGGGCATCCTCAAGTTTACGTTTGACAGCCAAGGAACAATAGAACAATGGCTGACAGGAGACTCAGTAGAACAATTTACAATTCAATGGCCAGATTTTCCACACATTTTTTCAGTGTTTTTCCAATGGTGCAAAACCCTGACAACAGCAATAATTAGTCTCCTTTTGCTCCTCGGCATCACCTATGTACTCCTATGGACATGCGGGTTTCGCATGATTTTCTGGATATTTAAAATACTGGCAGTAATACCTTTCAAAATTTCAAGATGGATTTTTCATGGTACATGCTCACTGTTCTCGAGATTGTCAGTCATAAAACATGACAAGCAGCACTAGGTTTCTGTGGGACCATCCGTACCATAGTGAAAAAAATAGGTAGAATTCCTTAGACCAATAATCAATGCAGATTCCTCAATTGCAGAGTTCAATAGCCAATGTCAACATCAGAAGACTACAAGAAGGGCTTTCTGTTCCTCACGACGCTCCGTGACGATGATGTCATCGATGACGTAGAGAAGGACATGATCAAAACAATGAACGAAATTCGTCAACAGATCAAGGTCTCCCACGCTTTAGAAGCAGAGCGGACCCTCAACGACTGGCGCAGAGAAGAGCCTGAGACACATGAAGATGATTCATCGCTGCCGGGGGGAAGAGAGCACATGCTCGTAGTGAATCGGTTCCTAAGAACTGCAACAGTTACAAGAGAAAAGCTTCTCCGCCTCACGCAGCGTTATCTTCGTTTCGATACCATATTTGCCATCCTGGTGAAATATGATGAGGTATCGTCGACAACAAGAACAAATTTTGTAGAGACCATGAATTTTCGAGAAGAGAGGGTGAAGATCGAGAAAGAACTCGAGAAGTTGGACAAGAACATCATTAGAATGTCTCGAGAACTAGGCATAGCGGAGAGAAGAGTAAAGGATGAGAAGGGTGCAATAGCACAGTTTCAGAAAGAGAAGAGGCTGCTAATGCAAGAATTCAATAATAAGATCAGAGGGATGGAGGACAAACTCGAAAACTTCATGTTTTCTTCAATAGATCAAAAACCGGAGCCAGTGGAGCAAGAGACGGTCGTCATGGAACAGAAGAAGCAGAAGTACTCCGCTGCCAAGGACGAACCAAAAAGCCAAGTCGAAACCCTGCCGGATGAAGGCTACATGGCCAGGCTGGTCGACGAGGTCAGGGACGACGAAGACGACATTAACATCAATGAGGAGTCAATAAATTCGGACGATTACAATGACGAACCAATAGTAGTTCTTCCAGCTAAGCGAGAACCCGAAGACCCCTTCGATAGCGACGACGACCCGGACTATTTCAAAAAAAGGCGTCTCTACGAACCTGATCCAATATCTCGCGTCAAGGAATTAGAGCAGGACCTGGACGACCTCCATCACGGGCTGAAATTCCTGCCCCAGAGAAAAATTTGAGAGACCTCGACTGGAGTGGAATCGCACATAAAGTGCAGCTTCTGCCAACGATACGGAGTGCACTACTCCGATTCTTGCCCCGAATTAGACAGCGGAGATGACAGATACGCGTTCATCATGCGCGAAAGGTTGTGCCAATATTGTCTGGAGGATTGTGACCCTCGAAGGCGCTGTAGGAGCCGCAATAAACGATGTTGGTACTGCGGAGTCGTAGAAAGGACAATACTCAACTTTTTGAAACCCGACGACAACGGACACCACCGTGCCCTCTGCCCGATACCCGATTCCAAAAACAAGATTGCGCAGCGCATCGCTGAAATCAAAGAAGAACTCCGTTTGGCAGAACAAGACCTCTAAGGCGCCGGGAGTGTCGCTAATAGCGACCAGCAATAATCTCCAATAAAACGGGCAATGCTGACATTCCGCGCCGACATCGCGACGACTGTATATAAGATTCTGTACTATCCCGAAGGACAGGAGGGAAAGAAACCAAGCCTCACGTCGTCCTAGTACACAATAACCCACGTCAGAAGCCCATGTCGTCGTCCTATTCACTCGACTATACAATAGATTATTATTCAATAGTTTGCTGGTAATTCTTCTGTACAGGGTGCGTATTAAATACCGGGACAACTTTCCCGAGCAGATTCCGCGAGCAGATATTGATTTTTTCAAACCCCATGGGCATCATTATTTTCGCCATACCTCTTTCTATAAACACCAACATTTTCAAAGTTTTAAATGAACTTTGCAGTATATGGTGCATCGAAACCCTAAAAGAGCCGCAATTCTTGAGCTCAGCAATGCTGGACATTCGGCTTCTGACATCGTTCGTCTCCTCAAAGTTCCACGGCAAACCTTCCACTCTGCAATAAAGCGAAGTACGCTTCTCGATCGTGCTCCACCAGGAGGACCGGTCACTGTATCCACTCCTGCTTTGAAGAATATCTGGAAGAAGCGGATTGCGCGCAACCCAGCAAGGAGCATGAGGAGGATGGCCAATGAGTCTAACGCGTCAGAGGGAACAGTAAGAAATGTTGCCAAAGGAATGCTAAACATGCGTCCCTATAAGCTCCAGAAGAGGCATGGACTGACCTATGCATAGAAGAAAGCAAGAGTGAAAAAATGTAAAAGGCTGCTGGATCGCGCCGCGAGTGGGGAGCACCTGAGGATGTTGTTCATGGACGAGAAGCACTTTACGATCAAACTGAGCTACAATAGCCAAAACGTTCGAGTGCTCTCCCGTACGTCTAATAAAGCTAATAAGGCTGGAAGAACTGTTTCCCGAACAGTGAAGCTAGCCTCCGTCATGGTCTCGCCCGAAGTGTCCGCTAGTGGCCGATCTCCTCTCATATTCGTGGAAAAGGGAACAGAGATCAACACTGATTTCTACCTGGAGGAAGTCCTGAAGAAGGAGCTTTTACCTTGGTCACGCTAACACTCCAAGAATTCAATTCAACTTCTTAACAAGTCCATGAAGGTACAGAGGTGGTGTCGCGCGAATCTGTCCGACTTCATCGATACCAATTGATGCCTGCGAACTCCCCCGATCTTAACGTCATGGACTACTCCGTCTAGGCCATTTTGGAGGAGAAGGCTTGTACCAAACGATAAGGCAGTGTGGACGCCCTGAAGTCCTCTCTCAAGAAGACGTGGGAAGAGATTCCCCAGGAGACGCTGCCGGCAGCCGTAGAATTCTACACGAAGTGTTTGAAGGCAGTGATAAAGGCAAAAGGAGGACACACTGGGTAGTTCCCAGGAATTCCGATTTAACTGAAGAAAAATAAAGGACTCCCAAGAGGACTCCAGGTTTTGTTAGTTCTCATAGCAATTACGAGATAAAAACCTTGTCCCGGTATTTAATACGCACCCTGTAGATAGCTATACCAATATTCCAATTAACTACTTCATATCGTTTCAACCCGCGTGGCAGGTAGAGAGAGGTCAGCTAAGCTTCAATACTTCACAATAATCTGAAACTTGGGCCCGTAGTAAAGTGTCATGGTAATGAGATGAACTCCAAAACTCATCGCCATGCTTTAGGCAATGATTGCATGCCAGCTCACATCTATGTGGTATAGAATAGCAGACCATTGCCATCCACGTCACTGCTAGAGCACGCGTGTGGAGATCGTCGCCCTGTTAGGAGCTGATCGCCTTCTCATGCTGTGGAAATAGTGCGAGAGGTGAGCAGACGCAGAATTAGCTACCCCGAGCGTCTCACTCTGCGCCTACTCGCTCTCCCACTATTTCCACAGCATGAGAGGGCGATAATCTCCTAACAGGGTGATGATCTCCTCTGTTGCCACATACGTGCTCTAGCAGTGACGTGGGTGGCAATGATGTGCTATCCTATACCACATGGTTGTGAGCTGGCATGCAATCATTGCCTGAAGCATGGCGATGAGTTTTGGAGTTCACCTCATCACCATGACACTTTACTACGGGTCTTGCTCTTCCAGAAGCTTGTCGACAACTTGGCTCTGCACTTCCTTGTCGGCAGCTTGTCCGCCAAAAGCTTGTCGACAACTTGTTTTTCTCTCCCTTGTCGACCGTATGAACTTGTTCTTGGCCCATCCTTCATTGACTATCTGTCAGATCTACACAGATCTACAAAAATGCCTAAGGTAGGACTTTAGGAAGATAGCACAACTATCCTTCAACACGAAGCAAACGCTTTCCTAAAACTTTATCATAGCAACCATTGCCCTGGTGTCCTCAACGGTTGCATCGTATGCTACGAGGGTATGGGAACTTGAATCTCTCTCTCGTCGACAGGTTGTTCAGCTAAAAGGTTGTCAACAACTTTTCCGGCCAAAAGCTTGTTTGCAAGTTGTTTTTTTGGAAAATCTGGTCGGCAACTTGTTTTTCCTCATCGTTGTCGACAAGTTGTCGGTAGAAAAGCTTGTCGACAACTTGGTTTTCGGTGGCGTGATGACGTCAAAGTTGTCGAGAACGATTTGCTAGTTAAAAGCTTGTTGGCAAGTTGTTTTTGGGCAAAGCTGGGCCGACAACTTGTTTTTGGGGTTCTGAGTAGGTCTACAATTAATGAACGCATGACCAAGCGAAACCAAATTGGCAAACCAAGTTCTGCGCCAAGGGCGCAGTACAAGGTGGTCATTGACCACCAGGACTCCTGCAGATTCAGGGGGCTTAGCATCAATGTCCGGGGCGTAACAACCACTAACCGCCTACTTATGTTAGACATAAGCAGATTCCTGAGAGGCAGGTCTGGAGGATCATCAAAATCGTGGCTGAAGATCACTGGCGTTCAACGATTACTCCATCCCTATCCTGCACTCTGGCGCGCTCCAGTGATAATCAGGTGTTGCTCAACGTCTATGGACACTTACCACCCGCACGCGTCGCGTCAGGCTGTTTTGCCTTTCTTGAACATGGGTAGGAACATCCGGACATGCTTCAAAATGTAGTCTAACTCATCCTAGCACCTTATTAGGCATATTAGGTGGTCAAAGTTGATCTGTCCTTCCTGGGAAAAAACCAGGAACAGCCGTTTTCTATGAACTGCCTCACCGGGGCCTGACGCGCGCGGGTGGTAAGAGTATCCCCAGACTTCGCCATTTCAAAATGAATAAAAATGAACCGGCGATATAAGAGATAAGGATCGTGGAAATGATACGTATCGATTGCCACGCTACATCGCCATGGATCGCTGCCAAACAGAGCTCATCGCCCGTACTCTCGAAGATGTGCTCAAAATGAACTGGCGATGTGTGAAATGGCGATAGTGGAAACGATGACTATCGATTGCCACGCCCCTTTTATTATCATCCCTCTTACGTCTGGGGTCTCCTCATTCACTTTATCCATGTGGCGATCGCCGGCGGTCGTGGCGACCGCGACGACAGCCGGCTATCGTGGCCATCGCCACGATTGCCGGCGAAGTCTGAGGATACTCTAAGTGTCCGATAATCGTTGCTCAACCTGCAGGAGACGTATCATGTTGAGATTTAGGCTGTAGATGCGCGCTATATCAACAAGTGATACACTTCGTTTTTGAGAAACCGTCTTCGTTTTTGGACAAACCCGTCAAAAATGGTCAAAAAGTGATTTTCGATCATTTTTGACCATTGATGACGGTTTTTTTTTCAAAAACGAAGACGGTTTCTCAAAAACGAAAGATGCCACTTTGAGGGAGAGTTGACACCACCTAGGCGCATTTCTTGGAGTTGACAGCACATCGGAACACTTCTTCAAACGGAAGAAATTCCTTGGAAAAGTTCCGGGTTTCGGGGAAAGAACGCGCTCCAATCACATTTTCTTGTATCTGACAGGTCACACAACAAGTTTCAACGAGTTCTAGTGGGATCAAACAGTTTCGTACTGAGATCGGTTTTCCGAAGATTTTAGCTTGAATATGGGATGAATTAGGCTGTCTTCGCTAAATGGTATGCATTTCTTGCTGAAATATCATTCGTAGTCTTCACTAACGGCTATTTATGTCACTTTTTTAGTGCTACCTTCTTTTTTCTGGAAGAACCCTAATATGTAGGTACTTAGTAGCTCATTTGGGAATCCGATTGCACTTAGTACTCCCCAACCGACACTAACCACCTGGTGCTGTACCCTGCCTGCGCCCTGTGTCTTTTAACTCTTCGTAGTCTATAGGATAACCAATCACGCTAAATATCGCCGTTTCGCATGGATAACGTTTCAATACTCCCACGCAGTTAAGCAACACAGCGGATAAGAGCCATGGCATACTTTACAGCGACACCGTCGCAGTAAAGAAAATGAATGGGAATGATGAGAACAAATCCTCTTAACAAAGCATGTTCCAAGTTTGCATGTCTTATCACTCAGTTTGCGTGGAATAGCGTGCTGGCATAGGAGCAATTGTGCGAATACTTTTGGTGGTGAACGCAGCCGGCATAGGTAACGTCACATGAGGGTAAACATGTGGTGGGTGAACGGTAGATTTTGGTACATTGCTAGATTCACCAAGGGTAGCCTCAATGTTACATTCGGGCCCTAAACAGCTCATCTAATATGTATAATACCCTACGGACAGAATTCTCATGAGGTTATAGATCCTACTGGACCACCTGAGGTAACTCAGCAGCTTGAAGCCATTGTTTCAATCTTATGTTCATCGACCCATGATTTTTTCTCCGGATGATTCTGCGTTGTTGTACGTGATTGTCAGAAGAACAAATTATAGTTCTATACAGAAAGAAATAACGGCATCGTTGCGACTGTCCATCGTCCTCACAACCCCTCCCGCAGTTTTTCTTCCCACTTCCTACTCCACCGGCGCACGCGCGCTACACACACACCAGTTGATGAGAAATATTAGGGAATGGGTATACTGCTCGAGGAGTATAGCATCTAACATGGTCATCGCCTTGGCAACCACATTTTTATACACACTGATTGTGGGCGATCCCAAATTGGCGACTGACTGTCCACAATCGATACGTATTAAGAATGAAGCCACTACAGTGACGACAAAGCTAGCTTTTCTGCATTTGTGCAAAATTCAGAATTTCTGTATATGATTCACTCAATTCCACATCAATTTTACCTCTCTAGCATCTTAATCATCGAAATTAATAGGACCCAATATTTTGTCTAGCGTCATCCCGCGCATTTGTATGCCTATATGATGTACTGTATATAAGCTTGCTGTAATTCGTAATAAACGCCTTGGGACAAATTGTCAAATGGCGACCTCCGCAATGTTCAACAACGCGGAAACAATTCTATCCCGTCTCGCCCAGAAACAAAATCCACCATCTGAAGAAGTGAAAACACAACTGCAACTCTACCACTGCAATAACTCTGCTCTGTGGAAATCCAGTGGACGAATAACCAATGCTGACAAGTCGGCCCAAACCATCATTCCAGTGTTCCTACCACGTGAAAATTACATAACGTCTCTCTACGTACTTCATATTCAGCAAGAAAACAATCACAGCGGAATCAATCAAACATTGTGCAAATTACGCCAAGGATAAAATTATGGATACCAGAAGGACGAGTGACGGTCAAAAAAGCTCTTCACAATTTATGCTACTATTGCCGAAGATGCAAAGCTCGGCCTTTCTCACTACCCGAATTCCCAGCACAACCTCCAAGAAGAGTAATGAAATCGAACTATCCATTCGAAAATATTGGGACGGACTACGCAGGAACACTGTTCTACAAAAATGACGACAATAGCACATCAAAATACTGGATTCTATTAGTTACATGCCTCAATACCAGAGCAATATACGTGGACCTTCTCAAGGACATGACCGCCAAGGCACTTCTTCATGCGATAAGACGATTCTTTGCATTAACGGCATACCCAAAATGGACCTCATGTAACAACGCAAAAAGTTCAAATCGTTTGATGATGAACTCCAATCTTCCTACAACTTTGAAGATGATAACGATCCAGACATAATCGACTATTGTGCCCAGAGAAGAATCGAATTCGAGTTCATACCAAGTTTGAGTCCATGGCAGGACGGCTTGTACGAAAAGATGGTGCACATATTCAAGGTCTCCTTTAAACATTCACTAAAGAACCGTCTCCTGAAGTCCGAAGAACTTCAAGTAATTGCGAAAGAAATGGAAACAATAGTCAATCAACGCCCACTCACTTACATGACGGAAGATGATGAGATCATACCACTTCGTCCGATCGCCTTTCCACGACCATGGACAAATCTATCATTACCAGGAATTGAGGAATAAACTGATGAATGGGAACCCACGATGCCAACAAGAGATCAGTTAGTGGAAGAGTGGAAAACAATCAATGATTTGATCTTTTGGAGGCGGTGGTCTTCGGAATATTTGACAAACTCCCCACAGCAACATGTGACTCACCCTCAGCCGAGATGCATCAATGAATACAACCAAAAGCGGGCGACGTCGCTCTGATACAGGAAAAATCATTAGAAAGAGGTCAATGGAAAATTGGTCGGCTCGTATCGTCAACGCATAATTTCCAAAGATCGGCAACTGTCTCGTTGCCATCCAGAAGAACGATTACAATGCCAATCAACATGCTTTGCAAACTCGAAGTCGGAGACAATCCAGAGAAGAAAGAGAACGCGCAATAAAATGAAGAAACCGCTCAGCAAAGTCTTCCACAAAATCAGCATCCAATGTTGACAGGATCGGAGACTTCGAAGGGAAACATCAAACACTTCTTAGCACTTGCGCTAGTTTTTTCAACATTCAATGCTTTGCTCGCAGATACCAGATGCCCAGCAGAAATCAACACACCAAAAACAATAATTTACGCGAAAAACTGCGATCTAAAAGAATCGTTATCGCCAAGCTAGATGAGAAGAAGAAGCTTTGCTGGTTTCCACTATCCTGCCCCATTGGATCCATTCGAGTCCCCTTACCATTTCGACAGAACCAAGGAATGTGTGGTCCCGAATGCAGATGTCCACCATGGATGACATCGTGTTCATTCAGTTCAAGTCCTCGTTGGATGAATTCAAAAATTTCCAATGTTCCCTTCACAATAGCATCATATCGACCGGAACATGTGTGTTCCTTCTCCCCGTCCGACAACTGCGACAAGAGGAAGGAAATTGACAAATTTAATCAGGTACAGCTATACGATGACACCCTCCTGGTTGTTGAAGAACTCCATATCATCATCGAAGACTATATGAACGCAGATGACTTCCTATGTTTCGACATAAATGGAACTTAACGAACAGCGATAACATCATACTCAGAAACTTCGTACTTCTGCAACAAAAACAACTGCGATGACAATGCGGAACTCTTTTGCACCTTTAGCACGCCGAGTGCAATTCTCCTTACACCGGAGGGAGAGGTATCACTTCTAGTAAAAGCATGGGGAGTAATAACTAAGGAATACTATGGACATTTCTCGCCGGAACCAAGCCGCCCATCGATTTCAACGACATGTACAAAAGGAGGAATTCAAATATCCGTAACATCACCCACAACAGCGATAGAAGCATGCATCAATAACTTCTGTCAATTCATTACCAATCCATCGGACACGAATATTGTCTTTCCGATAACACTTGTAGCATTCAACTACAAGGTCGAAGTCTCTGCCTGGATAGATGGAAAGCTGATATAGCAACAAGGAAGTGAATGTCAAGCCTTTCCCGTATGCGAATTCATCGAATGTTCGCTGTGTCTTGAGCTCATCTACAACCCAAACTGCTGGTCACGGACCTAGATTGTAGTGACCGGAAGCATCCTCTTCGTCGCTATCCTCACCTTATGCATACTTCACTCGATTCTACGCCTTCTTTCAATCTTGACCAGGTTTTCGGCACTAGTTTTTCGACGAACAATCCAGAAGGTATTTTTGAAGCTCTTCAGAAAACCTGAGGATTTCGCCGTATACATAGGAAATCGCCGCAAACTCTTACTCGCCATCATCTTCGCCATCACTATCACTCCAACCCAACACTGCTCAGACGTTACCTCCGTTACAGCATCTGAGGAAACATGTATTCAGAATGAAAACGACAACACTTGCACTTTCAATCAAACATCGGTTGTGACATTGCAACCACTCAATCAAGAGACGTGTCTTCTCCTCAAGAACAACAACAATAGCTATGCTGGCATGATAACAATCAGAGTAAAAGGATTATACTTCACGTGCAAAAGGAAGGCCGAATTTTCCACTAGGGATCATCACTTTTATTTCGATGAGTGCACAGATGCTGATTTGCTGGAATTTGCAACGGCGGAACGTGCAACAAAATCAAGCCCACGGACAAACTTCCAGAACTATCCAATATTGCCAATAATCATCCCGGCTACACATTTTGTGCTGCAAGTTGCGGATTCTTACATGCAGCGGCTATTTCTTCTGAATGACAAGCTGTCTCTGGATCGCTACTACGCATACCCGGAATCGCCAACGATGTATATAGTTTTTTACTGCTTGCTATGGGAGTTCACTGTTGTCGTACACATCATGATTCAAAGGAATGGTCACTCTGAAGGAGCACACCTAGTTTTACATCCCGCAAAAACAACTCGATGGAACAATATACGTCTCTCACTGATTGCGTCAATGGTACCACAGATGCCAATACTATCATCAACATTCGTTACGGACGGAAACACGATAGCAATAGCAAAACAATAACAAGCAATAACAAAACCCGCCACAACAAACCCGTCAGGACAACTTATACCGAACACAATAGGTCAACTTCAATGTCTCACCTACGAAGATGCGAAACACTTTAGATGCAGTTTTCCAAGTAATGCGTGTGTCTGTTCAGCAGCCACCAATCAGGACGTGTGTACCTGCAGTCATGGAAGTATCAGCGAGATGTTCAAGGAAACGCCACTTCCACAGCTCAACACGATAGTTCATCACTTGTGATGATTACACATAAACATAAAAATAAACCCACCAAAAACGCCATGATATATCAGAAGGACAACGAAGTAATCGCAAAAACCAAAGTCGGAACTGCCATCCAACTCCACCTTGTGACCGAAGACTTGAAAATGGTCTCCACATGTTTGAACACAACTTGTTCAATAGTCACATCGGAACTATCTGGATGTTACGACTGCCTCGTGGGGGCACAAGTATCAATAGCGTGCAAGTCGGACAGAAGAGAGGTCACAGCAGAAGTCCACTGTGGAAATCAACTTCAAATTGCGATTTGTACCCCAACTGGCCATATCAAAGAATCTTTCTGAACTTCAATTCTTCAAAGATAAGAGAAAACTGTACATTTTCCTGCCCGGGAGGGACGACGTCTTTCGAGGTCACCTCAACTCAGCAACTTCAAAGACGGTGTCCTACATCAGTAGGAAGGAGTAACGAATCGCTTCAGTGATATTTCACCAACTTTGCCTTCTTTCAATAGAGTTTTTGAGCTGTTAAGGAAAACCTTAAACAATATTGCCTCTCCCATCTTTTTGCTTAAAACGTTGTTCATTTTGATGATTTCTGTACCAATCCTAACTCTTCTCTTACGCTTTTTCGAAGCCTGTCAAAGAGCAAGAACACATAAAAAGCTAATCTGACACCCATACTCCCGTAGGAGTTTTCTGCATTTCTGCAAAATTCAGAATTTCTGTATATTATTCATTCAATTCTACATCAATTTTACATGTCTAGCATCTTAATCATCGAAACTAATAGGACCCATATGCCTATATGACGTACTGTATATGAGCTTGCTGTAATTCGTAATAAATGCCTCGGGACAAATCGTCAAACTAGCTGCTATACTCCTCGTGGAGTATGCTCGCAGCCTTACGCTGCTCTTCCAAGGCTCACTACTAACGAACAGAACTAGGAGGTGGCTCTATGAAACGAAGACTTCTGCCCGGTGATCCTACAATCATCCTATCAAAATTCCAGTGACTATTATGTCCAGCTATGGACGACGTCAGCTCACCTTGTCCAGTTGGGAGGGTAGTAGAGTTCGCTGTTTTCTGCAATGTGCAGAATAGAATAATCAATACGCGAAATGCTTGGAGCGAACGAAATAATGAAGTGCGTTGATGTATTTCTAATCGGGATGCTTCTATCTTCCCAACGTGTTTGTAAATTATATTTCCATACGACTGCAAACGTGTGAAATAGCATGACATAAAAGGAGGGTCATAACAAGTGCTTCCCTTTATAAACCTGATATTTTGCTCTTTCCAGGACTGATTAAAGTTCCTCCATCTGCTTCGCCCATACACCCCAATGACGACCAGGTCGGGTATTCTTCAAAGAACAAGTGAATTCTTACACGTATCCTATCTGAGAAATCCTGCAGTAAACGCTTGTTGGGGATGGATATATAACTCCCATTGCTGGAAATGTATGCAAATAGTCTGATCGCTGGCAATTCAATCTTACTTCTAACTCCTACGCTACGTATATTTTGCAAATTACTGCGCTTACTATACTATACTATACTATTACTATTACTAT
The DNA here is from genome assembly GCA_000816745.1 of Ancylostoma duodenale. Classification (NCBI taxonomy): domain Eukaryota; kingdom Metazoa; phylum Nematoda; class Chromadorea; order Rhabditida; family Ancylostomatidae; genus Ancylostoma; species Ancylostoma duodenale. The sequence continues at coordinate 32,063 of KN726381.1, forward strand.
TACTATTACTATTACTATTACTATTACTATTACTATTACTATTACTATTGCTATTACTATTACTATACTATACCATACCATACTTGCTCTACCGTCTATCCACAAGATTGTGCTCAAAACGTCGATCACTGTCCTTCAAAACTCTATGATCAAAAGAACCTCTCAGAAGATATACTAACCAAAAAACACACTAGCAAAAGAAAATGGATAGCCTGCACTATCATGATACTCCTCCAAGTCCACAACAGTTATCAATGCGCCCAATTCACGTCCATTACCACCCAAGAAAAACTCTGCAGCGTCAGCAACAATAGCGAAGCGTGTACATTCAACGATGCAACTAACACGACCCTACAACCCCTGCAACGAGAAGCTGGCTTGACCCTGGGAGGCCACGACAACCAATAAATGGGGATAATTTCCACCAAACTCTATTAGATGTAGTACAAAAAAGGACAGAATTCTACTCATGAGACCATGAATTCGAGACTGAATCAAGCCATACATGCGACCGTGCGGGTAGCGGCAACGAGAACGCTTGTGAAGACTCAAAACCAACAGAAAAACTAGGAGAATTATCTAATCCCTCTAACAGTAACCCAGGGTACACCTTTTCTCTTCAGGTTGCGGATGTGTGACATGTGACGGATGTTTTTTTTTGCAATCCCAGTTGTCTTTTCTAAAGATTCTACGCTAAACCTATGACAGAGTCCGTATACACAATGTTCACATGTCCTACATGGAATCTTATCGTTCGTGCTGACATCACCGTAAACAAATGAAGCACCAGAGAAATAAAAAAATAATACTACCTCCTGGTGCCACCATTACCTGGAACAACTTCCGCTTCCCTCACTATAGTACCTCAATTGCCCATCCTATCCTTCACATTTATGACAGATTTCAAAAATACTGCGGCAGTGAGACCCGCACACAAAAGATAGTTAGTCACAATTACAATCGTACAACTTCAATGTTCACCCACTTGGACGCGAAGAAATTCCGTTGCCAATTCGGGATCAAATGCGGCACCTGGTACTAAGGAATCCTTGTTGTATTGCATTCTAACTTGTATTTTTTAACTATTTTTTCTATTTTCTGTTATTTACTATTTATTTAATTCTATTTTCTTAACTTGTATTCTATCTGGATTGTGTGTCCATAGCGTTGCAAATAAGACGCGATAAAGGTGTCCAAAAGGCAATTCGTTTATGCAGCGATGGCAACCTGACCAAGCAAATGACCAACTCATGGCTCCGAGTAGCCGGCAAAAATTCCCTACTTTACAAAAAGAAAGCAACATCTACGCAAAAATTAAAGTTGGATCAGCCCTTCAATGGCAGGAATTCTAGCCATTAGATTCCCTTTACTGCTGTGCCAACCGGGTTGTTAGGTAGAAACGATTAATGGTTGGGCTGCGAGCCACTTTTAGGCCTCTGGAGAAGGCGATTCAGTTGAAACGTCTGGCCAACAATGAATGTTTCCAGGTTCAGAGAAGAAAACATATGGAAGTTTCTAGAAGATCTAGCAATAGGGTCGAGAATGCACAAAGACACGGTTCCATCCAAACAAGTAAAATTGAAGGCTATTGCAGCTGTCTAGCTGGTGAAACTTTGAGATTTGTCTGCAAGTGCAACGAAGTAGAGATGACTGTTAATAAGGAATGCCCTTCACAAAATCAAACGACAAAATGCACAAAAACCGAGTACTTGAATAAACTAATCTTCCACCTGGAAGTCAGCAATGTCAATCTCAATTGCAACGCCTCCTGGTTAGGAGGGATGGAAAACGTCAGCGTCAAAGGAATCCTACACCATGTGGGAAACAAACTTAACACACCAGAAACGCAAGCAAAAAAAACAGCGCTGGAATCGAGACAGGATAGAGTGGACCCATCCTTTCTGCTGGAAACAGTGAATGCCATAACCTTGTCGATAAGTACCTTTTTTAGTGCTTTCACTTTGAAAAATTCGTCACTTTTGATTGTTTTCCCTTCCTTCATACTGCCGCTTTCGCCGAACCTATCCATGTACCTCTCAAAAACCTTCTCCTGGAAGAAACACCAGTGACTTTTCGTCGTCGTGGGAGCTTCTGCAATGTGCAGGATAGGAAAGTCAATATGCCAAATGCTTCGAGTGAACGAACAACTTCGTGAAGTGTGTCGATGTATTTCCAACCATGATGCTTTCAACTTTCTAACGTTATTGTCATTATATTACAATATTTCCATACGATTTCCTATGTATGAAATAGCATTATATTTCCACACGATTGTCATTGTGTGAAATAGCATGATATACATACAAGGAGGGTCAGTACAAGTGCTTCCCTTCATATATCGTGACATTTTATTCTTTCCGGGACCGAATAAAGTTTCCTCCAGCTGCTTCTCCCGTCCCCAACAGCCGTAGTGGTATGACTCCCTAACAGCCGTAGTGGCGTGACTCCCGATAACAAATTTGTATTGAATTTTTCTTAATAAATTCTTCCTAGTTCTAATATCGCTGACCATAACGAAACATCTTCTTTCACTGCCTCAGAGCGGCCTACAGAATAACATGTATGGATCATTCAATATTCAAGTCAACGACTCGTCCTCTCGGAATCTGGTACCAATTTTCTGATCTGATAGGGGTAGAATGCTTATTGGGCAGCTTAATATTGAACGGTTATTGTCACGACTCCATTCAATGAAACCGCTCAGACAAAATGTCGGAAGGACCGCAGCAGAAAGAGATCGCGCTCATGTGGTTAAGAAGCGAGAGACGCAGGGATAAAAATTTTCGGAAAGACCGCAGCAGAATCTTTTCTGCTGCAGTCCTTCCGAATCTCGCTGGAGTGGTTCGGAAGAACCGCAGCAGAATAGATTTGTGTGGGAAGCGATTCGAAAGGACCGCAGCAGGGAACCAGAAAGACCGCAGCAGAATGTAGGAGAGAGAGTGAGCGTTATCATACCCATCTTATGTACGGAGCTCGGTTTTGCTCCGACCAACAAAAACTCACTGATTTCGAGCTTTAAAAGGGAAGTTGGCTTTACGAGTTTATCGGACCGTAAAGCCACTGACCCTCAGTGAGTTTGTCATTTTTGCTCTTGGATACCGCCGCGGGGTGGTACCACGAGAGTGAACTGGGTGTGTAACTCACTTCTTCGGAACTGGCACGCACATACCCGTAGTCATTCGGAAGGACAGCAGCAGGAAACCGGAAGAACCGCAGCAGTTATTCGGAAGGACCGCAGCAGAAAACATTCTCGGTCCTTCCGAATCGCGCTGGAGTGGGCGGAAGGACAGCAGCAGGAAACCGGAGGAACCGCAGCAGTTATTCGGAAGGACCGCAGCAGAAAACATTCTCGGTCCTTCCGAATCGCGCTGGAGTGGGCGGAAGGACAGCAGCAGGAAACCGGAGGAA
>KN726381.1:41195-52248 GCA_000816745.1 Ancylostoma duodenale
GACACGAGAATGGTGCAGGCTCGGTTTCTGGGATCCAATTGAAGGGTTCATACTGGATCAGATGCGGCCCCTTTGTGGCGCTGATTTCAATCTGATGTAATATCGCATACGCATATAGGAAATATGGGAAACTGGGAGTGTAGGAGCTGCACTGACTTCCGCGGAAATTCTAAATTCCTAGAGTCTGATCTGTACAATATTTGGAACAAAGTCGACCTGAGTTAGTTGCCGCGCTGGGGAAATGAGCTCACTCATAGTTTCCGTGACTGCTTCCGCAAGGAAGGAGTCAGCTTGCGAACAACAGTGCGTTCATTCTGGTGGCAAAAAGATGAGCTTCATTTAGTAAATGCATGTGTATGTGGAATGTTTTCGCATATTGGCTTCCCTACAGACTCACTTTATATGCGTCAACAATTCTGAGAAAAAGGTGAGGAAAATTAAGTGAATAGAGAATGCGGAAACAGGTGATTACAATTAGGTCGAGTTCGAGCTCTTGCTATTTTTTTTGAGCAAATTGAGAGTTTGTGAACAAATTCTCGACGCTCACCGCCGGTTATAGTTTTTAAAACAAAACACATTGTAAAACTGCGAAATTTAATATCCATCTGGTGCACGTAGCACAGTGGTAAGAGGCCAGCTGTCGTCCGGATGGTCGATTGTTCGATATCGCATTGGCCAACCGTGACATATTATTCTTCCGGCTCCGGTAAATTGGTATGAACCAGAGGCATCTGGGAGGATATAGCGCTAAATTGACACATCAGATAACCCCTCTCCCTCACAGTTTACTGTATAGGACACATGTGCATTTGAGCCTATGAGATTGTAGCTGAAGTCTCATTCTTATACATATTATCAGAGCATCTTATTAAAATTTTCAAGCCAAGCAAAAAGACCGAAATTATCATTTTGCAGATTAGAAGAAAAAATGAAATATTACCCTTTCTAAAAAGCTTTATTTCTGCTGGATTTGCTCTGTATGCTCTAATAACTACCCAGACGGATTCTTACACAAAAAAAACCGTCTCGAACCCGTGCACTTAAGTGCATTCCTCTACTGATCTCGCTAATTCTTTCTTTTGTTCAAAGCAAGCAAAGCCTAATACGCGAACACAGCAACTGGATCGAACGACGGGCTCGTACGAAGCCGCTTGGACGCAGCTGACGTCACAACAATAGCGCCAAAAACCACGATATCACAAAGGGAATTCCCGGCGGAGTTATGTAGTGTTGTTTGAGAAGTTTAACTCAATTAGAATTAACATCAGAACTCGATTAGAGCTTATCCAGCGGAAGTGAGAAGCTCTGCCTAAAACGTCTATCCAAAAAACAATTTGGACGAGAAAATATAATAATAAGCACCTTTCTTCGACCTCCAACCGAACCGTTAGGCCCTGAAGCATAGAAACTCCTTTGAAACTCGAAACAAAAAATTTTGTCTTCAATATTGAATGTGACAGATGCTGGAATAACAGGACTCATAGCAGCACAGTAAATTCTACTCGGATAGACTGATGGATTGAAGCAGTGCAATAATGTAGCTACCAGTCGCGAAAGTATGTAGGAAAAGGAGATGAGAAAAAATTAGGTCCTCTGCCACTATCGGGATTTCAGTCGTAGGATTTCCAAAAATAAGGCCAATAAAAAATGAGTTCTAATCTTGGGTTTTTATATATAAATGTATTTTTGGAAAATATCATGCCATAATGCTATAGCCATACAAACAGTGACAGGAACTTTATCGCGGCTCGATTCTCCTTGGTAATACTAAAATTTCATCGTGCGCTACCTGCTATGCAGCATAACCTATACGGACCAACTTGTACGTTAGAACTACACCATGCGACGAAATTCCAATATTATCAAGGAGAATCAAGCCGCGATAAAATTGCTGTCGCCATTAGTATAGCTATAGCCCCGCAGCAATTTCGAGCATGGCATTATCCAAAAATATTTACTTGTAGCTATTTAACTTTAGGATTAACTTTGTATAAACCTTTTTTTTTTGAAAATCCTGTGGCTCCTCAATTCGCGAAGGATTTTCCATGAAAATCAGTCAACGTGGTATGTTCACATTGAATCAGAATGTCGCAGGTCTGCAAACGCGTGCGTTTCTCTTGTGACTGAACTGCGACTGGGCCTATACTTCATCATAAGCGCAAGTGCGTCAAACACACGCATTTGGTATAAATTGCCCTCTAGGCGTTTTACACCGTGTAAAACGCCTGGGTGCGTGATAAGAGGCACGCCGCCGGGCTGTGATTGGTCGGTTCTTATGCGCGTCGCGGCTGCGGCCTTCAAAGGTAGGACCAGTGCTACGGGGGAATGAACAAGTTTTCTATGCTTGGGTGGGACACATGAATGCTATCGAAACCCACAAGCTGTAAGGAAGTGGTTACCTATGCGATTCGGTGCGTTAAATTCCAAGGAGCACCCTAAATAAGAGAAGCGCACCCGTGCGGAGCGGTCGCGTCGCGGCGTGCGTCTTGACCGCCACCCGTTTTACACCGATATAAAAGACTCGCAATCAGCATGTAGCACTGCACTTGATCTAACGTGTTAGATATGATCAGCCAGACAGGACTGAACGTGATAATAACACGTTACGGACTGCTTTAACAACAATTGCCAGGTGCAAACACGTAAAAAGAGCGATGACGCAGAACTCAGATTCCTGGCGTCATATTCAAGACGAGCGGCCTTCCGATACTCTTGGTTTTCACGCCTCTGCCCTTGGTGTCAGCTTCTGAGAAGATTCGGAAGTGAGTTCCTAATTTTTCTTCGACAAATCATCATTTGCTTTCATTACTTCTTCAAAAATTGAGTCTATTCTTCAGAACTAAGTCTCTAAGTCATTAGTTCTCTCCTGCTTCTCCTGCACGAAATATGTAGCTCAATTGAATTATGTAACTGATTCTGCTGCAACGCTGTCTTGACATAAAAAAACACCATAATTCCAGTGTGGGGCCATCTCATTTCTATTTTTAAAAGTTAACTCCACCTTCAACACTTTTGCGCCACATATTTCTCCTGTATTATCTCTATTTGTATTTAAACCAGTTTTTTTTCTCGCTTGATTGCGAATTTTGTCTTTCTCATCACTAAGAATGCCTGCTCATTGCAAATATATTGATCCGTGTTCAAGAGCTCACTAGGCTTCAGACAACAAACTAGAAGCTTAAACTAAAATGACTTACTACAGGAGATCCCAGCAACACGTTGCGTCGTATCCTGTCTTGTCTGTTGAGAATCGCGAAACTATCAGACTGTCAAGTTTCTTGATGAGCATTCTCTATCATTCTCTATCGCCTGAAATCAAACCCTTCAACTCTATTTGCGGGGGTAAAATGGAGTGGGGGGGGGAGGCCACTAGGTATAAGTCAATAATATGACCTGTCCTGCACGTTCAGACCTGTTTGCATTTCTGGTAACTACTGCACATTAACAGAGCTAACAAGTCATAGCGTTCTGGACGTGTCAGCTTACAAGTCTGAACGTGCAAGACAGGTCATATTATTGACTTATACCAAGTGCCCCCCCCCCCCCAACTCCATTTTGCCCTTCTGGACACATCCATTTTTCATTTTAGTCTTAAGCTGCATTTATAGTATTAGGTTGTAGGGAAAGTTCTTGCGGTTGTCGTCAAATGAAGTCGAATTCACCACGGCAAAAAATGAAGTCGCCACGGCCACTTCAGAAACCCAAAAACAAGTCGTCGGCCCAGCTTCGCCCAAAAACAACTTGCAAACAAGCGTTTAACTATCAAATCGTTGTCGACAAGTTTGACGTCATCACGCTACCGAAAGCCAAGTTGTCAACAAGCTTTTCTCCCGACAACTTGTGGAAAAACAAATTGTCGACCAGCTTTTCAAAAAACAACTTGCAGCAAGACGCCTACAGCACCTCAACCAGTTTGTCGAAGAGAAAGAGTCGAGTTCCATTTCCGCGTAACTTACGATGCAACCATAGAGGACACCAGGGCAGTGGTTGTCTTGGTACAATTTTAGAGGAGACTTTCTTTGGTAGCTACTTTTGGACTATTGCGACTCGACGTCCTAGAAAAGTCTTACTTTGGGCAATTTTTTAGAGCTGACTGATTGTCGGTGACAGGTGACACCTTGTTGACAAGCTCTTGAGTGAGCGAGTTTCAGAAGTGATCGGGAACTTGCTCGCCAGATGCTTGTCAACAAGTTGTTTTTGGGGTTCTGAGACGGCGATGCTAGGTGCTGTACTCCTCGAGGAGTACACCCGCAGCTTTAAAAGAGTTGAGCTCGTTTTTAACAACTTCATAAGGCTGCGGACAATTCTGGAGACTCTGTCTCTCTTTCCGAATAGTGTAATATGGCGCTTCGATGTCCATGACGGGGAATAGACAACTAGGCAAAGTGAAAGAAGTGAAGCATGATAATTTTTGTTGTACCCTGGATGAGAACAATTTAGTTCTCAGAAGCAGACGCCTTGTAGCCTGTTGCAAAATAGATGAATTCAAAATCTCGATAGCATGGCCGTATGAGCGTTCTCAACAACGAAAGGAGGAACCTTGAGACCGACGTCGTAACTTCACTTTTGGGCCACTTTTTTCTTTGTTTTCTTTTTTTCCTGTTTTCTTTTTTTTCAGATGCTGAAGCTTGTAGAAGCCTCTGCGCTTCTGCAATAAGAACATCATTATATCTTCTCCACGTAATTGCACATTCGACCCTACAGAGCGTGAATTTCTTCTACATATTTTGGAACGTTCAAAAGTCGGTCATGCTTGAAGTTATCAAAAATGAATACATGTGACGAAACTGATAGCACCTGCCATCACCATTACCCGATTTGTCGTTGCCGTAGGAACATTTTCAAGAAAGAAGGAATTAGCGATGAAGTAGGTGCCAGAGCCCCACTTCTGCAACCTGATTTTTAAGCTTCGGATCTGGGAAAGCTTTTGCGCCCCTGTGATGACAATGGCAATATTTCTTTTCTAAACAGTTGCACGGTTAGCTCTACAATACACGAATTTCTTCTGGTTCTGGGCTTTCGGATGTCGTTCACAGCTATCATGACCAGAGAGGCACTCATGCTACGAACCTTATCTATTCCTATCATTAACTGATTGGCTTGAGCTGAACACTGCATTTCATTTACTTCAGTTCCGTGCCGTGTTCTGAACTTGAACAAAGGCAAGCATAGTTCAGTTGGATCAGAAGGATTTAAGCAGACCAAAGATGTCCTTCGTGGATTGATCCTCAGTCACGCAAAGCGGATGTTTCATAATCATGGCGTAATCTCTGCTGGTGTATCAATCTCCCAAAGTCTTCCACTCCACAATTTTGAGTACGTACCTCCAGCGGAGTTGCGATATTCTTTGATAAAGTCCTTCCTTAGTAGCTGACTGCAACAGCTATTAATGTAGTTATCCTTCCACTCATACGTACCTCATTTAAGAGAAAAGCAATGCTCCCAAAGTGGTTTGATTTTACACAAAACAGTGCACTCCTTGACGAGTGCCAATCGCAACTGGACTTGGTATGCATACCGCCAATTGAACAGCTCCTCCATTTTACACATTTCGAAGCCCACTAGCCAAAATTGCAGTACCGTTACCTAGGAAACTACGTTGAAATTCCGCAAGCACAACCTCTTTATGTGACAACACCTCCAGACGAGTTCGCGTGGCCATCACCGCCCATCGAGGAAGCATATTTTACCTTTTGAAGCTCATACAACTAAATACCTTTCTATCAGGGGTGTGCGGAATTTTCCGTTTTCCGCCCATTTTTAGCCTTCCGTTTTATCTTTTACGTTTTACGGGTTTTTGGCCCGGAAAATCCCGGAAAATTATGAAGGGAGAGTAATCGCTGTTTTCGGCGTATTTCCCCATCCTGAAGAGGGTTCACGTGCTTCGATGAGCAATGTAAATGAGTTCACAGCGATAGTGTCAAAATTGACATCCAGACGCCATTCACGAAATTCGAACTATTTCATTTGACTTTTATGTCTCAGGTGTAGTGTAAACGTCCCGTTGCGATTTTGCTGGTCTTCTTCATTGTTCCAAACACAAGTGCCCTGCTCTGCTCGAAATTCTCAAAAAAAAAGAAGAAAAAACAAAGTTCCACAGAAATGTGGGGTGAACTGATATAAAATTTCCGTGGAACTGTGACGTGCCATGGTAAGAGCATCAAGCATTCTTGCGAAGCAACACATGATGTAGGCTTTGTTCCAACTTAACAAAAGCATAAGGCTACATAGTACTTGTCACTGTTTTAACCGGACGATGATTCCCAGCTCCACACTGGCGCCGTTGGCGCCTGATGTCTTGCGCATTGTTTGGGCTACTTGTGTTTCACGTTCACCTCACGTTGTTCTTCCCCTCCTTCCTAAATCGCTAACTCGCTCCAATGGAATCCTTTTTGAATAACGTGATCCTCCTCAGATTCCAAACATATTAGCTACCATAGTTGCCTTTTTGTCTGATTTTTTTTTTTGCAGAATAGGTCTGTTCCAAAATAAAGCAAGGAAGTTGCACTTTCCACACTCCACAGCTTCTCGTCTACTTAAACATTCAGTGAAGAATATGCATATTGATTCTACAGGGTGGCCGTAAATTACCCGTGCACCCCCATTTCTGCGGGATTCCCGGATTTTTTCGCCTCTTTTTCTCATTTTCCTATTACTTCCTTGTCTTTGATTCCCATGCAATAGATATCTCGTGATGGTTGCCTCCAACGTCATGTGCAGTGCCAATATTCATCTGTATCAGGAATGAAGGTCTGTGCATTGTGAAAGCGTTATCCCTGCACCGAATAACTGTTCAGGATACAGTGAAAGCTTCGAAAAGCTTGGAAACAATGAAAGTAAAGAGAGTAGATATCTTTCTATCACTGCACCCACTCCCAAGGAAGTGAATGTTGGTCGGAGCAGGATCGACAGCAATCCGTATGTTCATTGCGCAAAATGGTGACAGAGGTCAGGATCGACCGCAGACCCATGAGAAAAATTGTCTGAGAGAAGCTGAACGTATTTCCTTACCATTCTCAAAAAACCCACACATTACCGGGTACTTTGAGAAAGAACAGGAAGAATTTGTGCAGGCATATGCTGAAGCGATTTCATCATTCTCGCTAACACACGGTCGTCTTTGTTGGCGAGAAACTTTTCACTCTAGCGAAAGCCGAGTGTGACTGGATTATGGCCAAATCTGTTGGATCTATTGGTTCTCCAAGGCAGAACTGTTGCTAAAACAGGTCAACGCCTGTCTTTGATGTCTTGGCGCGATATAATGTCCAGTGGCAAGAATCCCTTAGTTTTCGTGGATTCCGATGCTAAAATTTAAACTTATGTGTGCAAGGAGATAATTCTATAAAACATTTCTGAATTGTGGAGATCTGCACTTTTTGAAAATAGAAGGCATGACCTGCACAGGGCTCCGCTCCTGCAGAAGAGGCGAAAAAGTGTTAGAGATTGGAGTAGTGAGCGTTTGCCTGAGTTCGTGAGGCGTGGAAAATGGCTTTTGTACTGCCCAAATTTGAACCCAACCATCCAATCCAAATTTGATTTTTCCCTGTAGTCTTTTTGAAGAGGAAAACCTGCTCTATCCAGCGCAAAACTCGTATTCCCTAGAAGAAGCCGCAAAAATTTTCCTGGTACGACATCAGTAAAGAGCACGTGCGAGAATCATGTGCAGAACCTACGAAGACATTGAGAGCCAGCGTTTCTGCCAATAAAGGCTGTTTTTGAAGTCCGATGAATTTTTAAGATATTTTTAGTTATCAACAAAATTTTACAGAAAATTTAGCTCTCTGCGTCTGATAACCTAGTTGCAGCCCTGAAATTCTAGTGCACGGGTAATTTTCGGCCACCCTGTATAACTCTGGTAATATCTCGTAACTAGGTGAAGGATAAATACTCCTCGATCTATTTGTATCTCAGGCGTTAGAAGTAAGCACCATAAATAGACTTGAAGTCACTTAATACCCTGGAATAGTCACCACTTATGCTCATGAAGAAGATACCTAGAAAATCTAATGTTGAGGATGATTTTTGGTCACAAAAACATGCTTGGGCAAAATTTTCCGTTTTCCGTTTTACGCTTTCCGTTTTCCACCTATTTTTGGTCTTTTTTTCCCGTTTTACGTTTTCCGGAATTTAAAATTTTACTTCCGCACATGCCTGCTTTCTATTCATTTACTTACTTACCTGTTTTCTAACGATAAGCCCAGCATGGAACCTTATAACGCTCATAAAACCAACTGAAAAAGACGACTTACCAAATGGTACCCTTTGGCGTTTCTCTTTGTGTTGGCTTATAGAACATCGAATTGTTCATTGAATTGCAGCAGCTTCTTCTCAAAAGGATGGAACCTTGCGCGTCGTCGTGTGAAAATTTCGAATTAGACGAGGTGATCTAAGTCTCATGAATCTTCACAAATACGTAGCGTTTTCTCCTTTCTTTTTGGTCTCGGCATACATAGTGATACTCCAGAAAATTATTCCATATGGCACACCTGAAATCAGACGAGGAGATCTTCCGAATTTCCTGTTGCTGCAGCATCAAAGCCTCAAAACACTGTCCCTATACAGACAGGTTCATGCTCGTCCCAATAAGGAAAATGTACTGATTCGGACCAAATTCTTTGAACTATAAGGTCAAGACCAAAAGTTCGAAGAAAAGTTCACATTTCTTGTATCCTTCTTGTAACATGGTCAAGAGCACACATTTGCCTCAAAACCAGTTATTCCCATGCATGAGAAGCGTGACAAAATTTAGGTTTGGACGACACGTACCCAGTCAATCAAGTTTTCCAAGCAGTTGCTATTTTCAGCCAACTGTGTCAATTTTTCCTCCCTTAAAGTGCAGTTTCCCGAAATGGAACTCCTTTCCGTGCCCGTCGCCACTTAGCATCCATCCGTGCTGCGTACACGAACCGCCAAACACACGCAGCTCGTGTCGAATGTCGGCCGCGCCGTTCGCGGGCTAACGAAAGCGCGGCCGAGAGATTTCTTTTGCAGATCTGCTGCTGCTACAGTAGCTGATCTGCAGCGCTATTACAGGTTCATGCTAGGCGACACAGACACACATACACGATCGCCTCCTTGTACGGCATACTTTCCGACGCCACGCAAAAACACACCCACAGCCACATACATCAGACATTAATGTGCAAATGTCCGAATGTTCAGCGGGATTCGCTAGCCGTGCATCACCAAAAACATGACTAATTTCAGTCTAGGAATTAGGTTACGCAAGAACATAAGGTCATGAATAGGAAGCAGAGATTTGGACAAAAGTGCACGGTTTGATTTCCAACTTCCGACTTCTGGATTCAAGCTGTTGCACTGTTCACGCCATTGCCGATTGGTCATCGTTCATCTCTGCGAAAAGGTGCTTACGTAATATCTTTTGTTTGTCCAAAGAAGGACACCACAGTCAAAGGATACGTCTTAGCTTTCATCACATTTTTGTCAAATTCGCTTCTGTTTTAAACAATCACAGTTTTGTCTCGCATCAGAATAATGGTACCAGGGCATGTTCTCATGTCACTTATCCATTTCGGAGAGGTTTTATTTAAAAAGAGCTGTGAAGGCTCTACGGCTGTTGGACCTGTTTCAAGATTACTAGCTGAGAAACTACTTCGAGACTTTGGTCGCGAAATTCCGGACCCGATACAGAATTTATATCTAGAAGTTTGTGAAATTACCAGGTCTATAATAGACTGGTGATGGCTTCGAGCCCGCTTATCATTGCGAACTCGATTTGCGACTGTTGAGGAATCTGTTCCTTGGCACAGCTTCGACAGCTGTACCGCTGCGCAGGGCATCAACTGCCACATATCATTGCTGTATCGAGACCATATTTTTTAGCCTAGGTAGACTTGGAACGCGCACTTAATTTGACGCGTCCCGAACGGTTCAAAAAGCTAGCGAAATGGTCATCCTCACTGGTTACTTCCTGACAAGGACTCCGTAGTTCACCATTGAGGGATCTTTTCCTTTTGTTTGCCTCTGCCGTTCAAACAGAATCGTTCCTCGACGTTTTATTGTTCCGGTTTCCCTCTTCTTCCTCCTTATCTTATTCCACCTTTTTGACTCAGCTCTTGAAACCACTACAAGAAACGTAAGAAATTGTAGAATTTGACTCAAAACATCGTCCTTCAGAACTATGCGATACTGAAAAGTTGGCACACAAGTTACCAGAAGGTCAAATCCTACATATGTACTTTCAATATTTGTTTTTTTTTCTTTGCAAAAAATCGCTATCCATGCTGCTGATGTCTTTTCGATTATATAATTTCTCAGTGTTAAAATGTTATTTTATTTCATTTGATTCCACTGTGAAGCTTCTCTTCAACGATTGAGAAGTCTGAAAGTTTCGCTCTCGTTAACAATAGCGCGAGAACCAAACAGTCCAGTTTGGACATGCTAAGCCAAACTTTTCAGCAGCAGCAGTCCTACACTGCCATGATGCTACAGGGGATGAAGCGCTACAGCTAGTCCAAGCTAGTTTTTTCCTTCCTTCCGTGAAAAGGGGATGGTGTGCGTGTGTTCGTGGTCATGTCGTCCCCCATTGTCTCTCGAATTCCATAAGCCAAAGCCAGGCACCCGCTGGTACGGAAACTTGCTATTGAAGTCATGCTTTTTGAAATCGCACACACACACCGGCCGCATCATCATGCACCCAACCATCACATCAGCAGCAAAAACCGCTACAACACGAAGACGTCGACGACGACGACGCGCAATCGCACTGTCGCAATTCTACGGACATCGCCGCCGCAGATACACATACAAACAGCAAAGCCGGCCAGTTGCACCACTAGGATAGACCTACTTCTCGGACAACCGCCTTGTGACATATTGAGGACAATGTCAACCATGGCCCGATTTTGGTAAATTCGCGCTAGAAAAAGCCTCGTAATGGGCCGGTTTTTCTAGCATTGACCTCGAATTTTTCGCGCTACCAACTACTTCCAGATACTCTTTGCTTTGTTCGTGCGTTATGGTCGTTTACAGTTGTCGAAACATGATGTTGGGGGATAATCTTAGCAAATGGGCTAGAAAACCAAAGATCAAG
>KN726382.1:0-50542 GCA_000816745.1 Ancylostoma duodenale
CATACCACCCCAGGGTTTCTCACATACTACTTTCTTTCGTTGGTTTTCCCAAGTTTTCTTACATACTTACTTTCTTTCGTTGATTTTCTCAAGTCTTGTGCAAAATCTCCATATCTATCTATTGAGGAAGGAGAAGTGGTAGTTTAAAGACAGCACACACGGAAAAATGTCATTGAGGCGAGAACTTGGATCCCTAACTATGGGGAGCATGGAGAAAGTAGTCAATTTTGTCACAACTCACGGTAAAATGGTTCTCGAATGCTACCAATTCACTGCATTATAGCAAGATGGCCAAGTTACGCGGGTGGAGTAGATCAAGAAAGTCGACAACGTTGCCTTCATTTCAGCGGATATCTTGGCGCAACTAGATACTCGACTAATTTCTCAGTTTTTCTGAAGGAGAAAAAAGTACAAACTAAGAAGAAATAGAATGTTCGCTACAGAGAAATACCCAAGAAAAGAAACAAAACTTATGGTTAAGTTTAAAAGCTAACGAACAGAAATTCACACCATATTTGAGGATCTGAAAGTTCTAGGAGAAAGAAGCGGACGTACGGTCTTATAACAAGTGAAGGAGCGTAAATGGGGAAGCAAGTCATCATAATTCGAAACTTCTCGAAATGAGCATGGAAAGCAAACGTTATCTTCGGAAAACTGACTGACTTCGGCGGAAAACAGCTGACTCGTATCACGAAACAACTCATTCGAGGATATCCGGATGCCTTGTCTAACTTTATATATCTTGGGAGTGCAGATGCCTTCGGCGGTGCAACTTGTGTGGAATTACTGGAACTATCATTCAGATTCCAAAACTTTCCAATTTCCGGACATGGAGATTACCGTGGGTGCTGCCTTTAGGTACACGTTTCCTCAGCATTTTCCTATTAACGCTAACTACGTACTCTCCACATCAGCTGGAGCCATAGACGGAAGCAAACCGTCAAACCTCTATAAATGTTTCATTTTTTGAATATCACAAGCCTTGAGATTTTCCGGTGGATACCTTTAAGTCTATTAGTAGTAGAAGTCGGAGAGAAATCCCATAGCCAGTATAAATGCTTCATCTTTGCTATCACCGTGGACCACCTTTTCCTGAAAATTCTAGTCCAATTGACAACTTCTGCTGTTGCACGACGCAAACATCTGCGCATCGATACCACTGTAGCAAAATGCCCAATTGCACCAATAGAAAAACAGATTTTGCCTTAATAGAGTGATGTAAGGGAGAAATGCAGATATTTTAGAAGTTGAATCATTTTCCGGTAGAGGAATAAAGGGGGAACGTATGCCTCACCATATCATCGAGCCTCGTTCTGACAGCATGCCCGAGATATGGATTTTATATCTTTGTGTACTGATCGCCCAAAATGGGCAGCGTGCTAAATATGTGGCCGCCACTGTGCTTCACTGCCATGGCATAGCACACACTTGGAGGGTATCCACTGTAGTGTAGTGTACTTCAGATGTGTACCATTGCGATTCCAAAGAATTGAGGAGGGCACATTCCAGTTGATGCAGGTATAAATAGATCTTGATAGCTTCCTGCGTACTATTCTCAAATCGCGCTCCTTTTTTGAAAACATGTACACGTTTCAGCTTGCTGAGCCCATTGGGCTTCTCCTATGCATGCTGTGATCAATAGGATATACTCTTTATTCTTTTATATGGACAAAGCTCATAACGTAAACTAAATGAGTGACAATGTTAGATTTCATCTCCTTACGAACGAGCAACAGAGAATGGCACGAAATGCTGTTCGAAATCGTTGGTCGAACACAGTGTATATCAGCGGGTTCAATGATGAGTTGATGCTGTAATTGTTATTCATAGCCGATAAAATCTAACCATCTAAACAGGCAACAAGTAGAACTTACTATCCCAGCCATGTGGCAAGAAATAAAGGGAGCATTCCCATGCACCCTTCTTCTGGACTGTTGATAAGGCAAATAGAATTGGCTAGATGAAGCGTGAAGAATGGTAACCAACAGAAGAGGAAGACCGCTGAAATCACAAAACAGTGACAATATTGAGCAGGGTAAAACACACAAAATGATGTGATGTGCTCTAGCAGGCCTATTTAGAGATTATTGAGCATACGCTGAACTGGCTAAAAGCATATAGCATAAGCATAAGTAAGAGGAAGCTTGCAACCTAGTCGGAAGGCCTAACTTTTTTGCGGGAAGCACTAGTCTCTATGATGCTGTATGATGCTATTTGTGAGGAAAAATCGGCGTTGAAAAAGCAGGCCGAATAACTTATGTACACTGCTCCAAGTTTGGGCAGATCCCTAGTTACTTTCCTGTAGTTGTGTGGAACTATCACCTGCTACAAAACCCTTGTTTTTCATTATTGCTACAGCACAGGTGCTATCTTTTGGAAAAAAAGACGTGGACGCGGGCGATTGAGCATCTTTACTATGAATCCGTTCTAGACGCAGGTCAGATTCCCAAATAAATGGACAGATTCCGAAATAGAATTCCTATATACACATTTAATCTGAAGAAACGTTCAGAAACATTCGGTAGAAAATACAGTGTGGCGCATAAACACCGTCCCACTATAAAAATGCACAGAGAAAACGTCACAAACCCCATTTGCTCATTCCTTTGCCTTTTCAGGAAAATTTGCAGGATTGCCTTTTCAGGAAAATTTGCGTTCATGTAATGAAACAAGAGAAGATGCAAGTTTCGCTTGAGTTTTGCGTGATTTGCCTATGAGCTCTCTCCATTGACATCGATGAAGGATGAACCCTGGCCGTTTCTTCCTCACAAGCTCTCTCTTTCGGTATTAAAATCATCGAGAACTCGAAGACGTTCAAGCTAGGCGAGAATATGGCCATTCATACACAAGGATGAAGTCCGGAAAGTTCACAAGGCCCCAACCATGGGTGGTTTTCGTTTTGCAGGCAGGACACGTTTCAACAGCAGTTACACCATGAGGTCGAAGCTTATTTTGCCGCCCCACGAGCTGTGATGTCAGTGATCGTTCACCTCAAAACCTGTGATTCGTGGGCGATCAACTGGTTTGCATGCCGCAAACATGGGATGCTAGCTAGATCTGGGCAGGCAGCTGTGTTCCTACTGAAGACTTGGATGAACGCATATTTACCCAGGCTTATTCAAAAGTGTTCCGGAAGGTGTATTCACTTTCCACGGTAAGGTTTATTGAACGCAACAGTCCCACGGCGAACTTTTATATCCGCACCGCACTTATCTCGTCTCACCGGTTGTTGCACTTGGCCAAGGCCTGACGAGTCTCGAAAGGCTCGCCTGGCCTCTGCTCAAGCGAAGGTACGACTGAGCTTTCAACCACCGGCTTATATAGACGCCCCAGCGGGCGGGTCGTCACGTGACAAGAAGGGAATGAACGCAGCTTCTGATGCGTTTGCCTTATCCAGGAGAGAATGTGTGCGTAGCGTGCAGCCCCAGTAAAAGTAGAGCTAAAAAGGTCTGAGGGCTGTGATTTGCGCTAAAGAAAGCAACTTCGAAAAACTAACGATTTTTTTTTGCTTCTTCACGTGGTAATAAATTGTGGTTGAAGACATCGCTCGAGAACGTCCTTTCATATGTGTTCTATGTTTTTTTTTTCTGTGGAACTTTATTCATGCATCATCCTGTAATGATGGAATACGTTTCTGTGGAAAGTCCGTCTGTTAAATAATTTTGCGAAAGTATTTGATGCCTGACTGAGTTTTGTGAAAGTACTGACAGTGCCATGGTGACTATTGTGGGACCTACGAAGTAATTTCGAAACCCATTGCGCATGGATGACAACCACTCCTCGAAATTACTAGGTTGGTGCATAACTGAAGCGGCTTTTTTCGCGACTTCTTTTCTCAATGAAAATTGGAGCTTGTTAAATGGTTTTTTTTTTCGTGAAAATAATGTCACATACACATCGCTTGAATATGCTCTATCACTTCGGAAAAAGTTGGAATGCAGCATAGTCATTTCCCGATCTCAGTGAGCCTTTCAAAGATGAATCAGGAAAAGCGCAGTAGAAGCGCTCGGTCGCAACTCAGTTGTGACCACCACTTTTCTCTCACCGCGCGCGTAGCTATCAATCAAGCGTGGTGTTCGAGCTGAGCAGGAGCTGAGGGGAATATAAAAGGGCTACTGTTGAGAGATAGAGGTAGAGGATCTGTTAGCCGCTTATCGGCACCTCGCCTTCCCCCCCCCCCCCCCTTTAATTTTCCCGAACCTTCCCCTCCTTTTTTTATAAACCATTCTGGTATTATGTGTGTAATTTTATTTCTTGTAATGTCCTGCCATGCTGTGTCATCCATATACAGGAATTGAATGAATCTTACATCTAAATGAGTTCAGGCTTGTGCTTGTTCGTGTAAATGAAAAGGGAATCACTTGAATCCAAATTTCAAGTTAGGAAGAGGAAGAAAATAGCTACAAACTTATTCATTTACCGCTACACTACGGGTTAATTTATACGTAGCGGCTTTTAAAATTACACAATCAGCAAGGCTAAGTTGAAAGATTGTTCATATTCATAAGGTACGAGCTTCACAGATAAAGAAAGAAGAGGTTGGGCATCAAATTCCGAGCACCAGAAACTTTGGGCAGCCGAGGAGGACGGAAGCTTGACAACGAGAATACTGTCCGAACTCTTCAATATGGACCATTCGACCATGGCACTTCCTCTCAAAAGGCTCAGAAAAGCATGGAGACTGGCCAAATTAGTGAACATGAACTCTCAGACAGAAGCGATGTTCATTTTTCACTGATTTTCTGTAGCAAAACGAGCAGGCTCCATTTCTTAGGAATCTCGTTAATCGAACCTCTTTTCCTTCCACGGCTGTCAAAAATTCCTGCCCGTCGAAATTTGATCGTGGAGCTCTTCCTTCTTCATCTGTAGGATTGTAGCTCCCTACTTGAAGTACTCAAATATCTTTCGACTTGGCCTTGCTGTTTTTTCTTTAGCCAAAATTTCATTGAGATCACGGAGTGACTGTGCTGCGTTCCAAATTTCCCAGCGTAGAGCATGAGATGGTGAACATGGATGCGGTTTTCGATAGCACAGTTATTAAATGAAATAAGAGGATTATTTACATGAAAAACCCGTTTATAAAGCGTTAGTTTTTAACAAGGAAAGGAGTCGCAAAAAAAGCCGCACTAATTTTGCACCAACCTAATACTTCAGCTCACGAGAGCAAATATAGTTTGTAAGAATGCTGAATGCATCTTTAGTCTGTTGGTGAAAACATGCCCTTATACATACGGGATGCGCCAAAATCATGGGTATAGTCCTTACGCGCAATCGGCGGAAAATTTTCGAGCGCGCCAAGCATGCTGCACGTGCGCGGCGCGGCCCTCTTCTGGGGCCGTCCGGTCGATATCCGTCAGCCAAAGGCCTCACACCTTCAAATAAACTTCAACTAACCAGAAAAATGGAAGAAAAACATTCATATGGGCTGAAAATCTGACGAACGAAGGGGACCGCTGCCGCAAGAGGGCCGCGCCGCGCACGCGCCGCATGCCGGGGGCGCTCGAAAATTTTTCGACGATTGCGCGTAAGGACTTTACCTGACAGATTTAAGGTCGGATAGATTTAAAGTCCCAGAGAATATGATTTATACAGTCGGATAAACACATTCTAGCAGGTACGTTATTCTGTTCTGCATACTCTGCTGTCCAATAAATACTTATCATGGAAATGTGAATCGACTCGCTTTACTGTAGGATATTTCAATCCGGTCGATTTCCACTTGATAATGGGCCATGACTTATTCCATCCTCACCTCGTGGTGTGTCTCACCAAGACACTGCAACTGCGCTAATGAATGGACACGTGGATGGATGATTATATTATAATTATATGATGATGATGATTATATTTTGATTATGTATTGGATGGCAGAGTTGATGAAGACCAATGGAAGTGAATCTTAACTCGCTTTGTTTTTCCTCCTGCGATCAAATATACTGGATACGGGACCTGAATGAAGAATCTACGACTTCAAGGAGACTTCTAAAAAGCAATTTGAACCACTTCTATATTGGATACGGGACCTGAATGAAGAATCTACGACTTCAAGGAGACTTCTAAAAAGCAATTTGAACCACTTCTTCTTCTTCTTCTTTAGCATTTGTCCCGTTCGTTGGCGGGGTCCGCTTTCCTGATCTTTTGACGCCATTTAGCTCTATCGTGCGCCTGATCTGGGTGGGCGCCCACATGCTTCAGATCCGCATGCAGTGTGTCCAGCCACCGTTGCTTCGGCCGTCCCTTTGGCCGTTTTCCTGGTACCTCAAGGTCAAGGCCTCCTTTGCAGACTGTGTCTTTGCTGGCGCGCAGAACGTGGCCGTACCATCTAAGGCGGGTTTCGCGGAGCTTGTCAGCAATCGTGGCGATGCTGAACCGCTCTCGGATCTTTTCATTGCGTATGCGGTCCACACGCGTGATACCACCCATCCATCGTAACATCTTCATCTCCGTCACACCCAGGCGGCGTTCCACTTCCTTGGTGGCCGGCCAACATTCTGCACCATACAGTGCGACGGGTCTAACGGCAGTTCGATACACCTTCGACTTGAAGCGATCCGGGATCTTCTTGTCGCACAGCACTCCAGTCATGGACCGCCACTTCAACCATGCAGCGTTGACGCGAGCGGCGACTTCATGGGCGAGGTTGCCATCGGCTAAGAGTGTTGAGCCGAGATACTTGAAGTAGTCAGTTCTCGGGAGATCATTGCCATCAACCTAAATGGTGGCGGGCTCATTCATATCGGTTGTCATACACTCAGTCTTTTTGACGTTGAGCCGAAGACCGAACCGCGCTAGTCGTTCACTCCAGGCCTGCGTCTGTCGTTCAAGGTCCTCTTTTTGTTCAGACGCGACGTGACGTTCATGACGTTCATGACGTCATCTGCGTATAGCAGAGTCCATGGCGTTGGTCTCTGGAGGTCTCTCGTAACAGCGTCCATGACGATGATGGAAAGGAGCGGTGAGAGGGCTGATCCTTGATGTACACCTACGGAGATAGGAAATTCTGCTGACGTGCCCGCGGCCGCCTGCACTCGACTTCTTGGGCCCGCGTAGAGAATCTTAACCCACTCGATGAGCTCCTCAGGAACGCCGCGCCACCGCAACGCGTACCAGATGACTTCATGTGGCACGCGATCGAAGGCTTTCTCCAGATCGAGGAATGCTAGATGCAGTGGCTTCTGCGTCTCTCGATGTTTCTCGATCATCAGTCGAGCCGCATGGATTGCATCCGTAGTTCCGCAGTTGGCTACGAAACCACACTGGTTCGTGGTTACTCGGATGATGTCGCGTATTCGGCGGTCGATGATGCGTTCGAATACCTTCATACTCTGAGACAGCAGACGTATTGGCCGATAGTCTGAGCAATCCACAGGGTTGCCTTTCCTTTTCCAGACCGGGATTGTGGTCGTCTTCTGCCAATCCACAGGGGCCTTCTCCTCTGCGATGACCTGGTTGAAGAACGCCGTCCGCCATTCTGCTGGGTTCCAGTGTCTTGACTTCCACAGTTCCGCCGCTACATCATCAGGACCCGTCGCTTTTCCTGGCTTCATCCGCTTTAGCGCAGCCATGTTTTCATCCACGGTGATTGGCTGAATAGGACCGTAAGTCGGCGGTAATTGTGGAATGGGTGGATGGCTGAATTCTTCTGTTGAGATCTTCTCGAAGTAGTCACACCACCTCTCGTTGCCTTCCTGCGGTCTGTTATGAGATGACCTTCTTCGTCGTCAACACCGTAGAACTTTTCTCCATCATCTTTCTCATCTAGCTTCTTGCTAACATTGTCGTAGTGCTCAGCCTTCGTGGCAGCCACAGCCTTCTTTGCTGCTTTCTTCGCTTCTAGATACTTCTGCCAGTTGTCATGTCTTGTTACCGAGGAATGCGTGGTAGAGACGTTTCTTCTCGTGCACCTTCATTTTCACTTCATCCGTCCATAGCCACGTCTGTCTGTCAATTCTCGGGCGACCTGGTTTAGTTGTGCCAAGCTCCGAACGTGCCACTTCTACAATGGCTCGGGTTGCGTCCTTCCAGTCTCTTCGACGGTCGTGACCGGCGGCAACTTGATGGTGGAAATTACTGTGGATTCCTTCTCTTTTGACCGCCACCACTTGATTCGTGCTGCTCCGCACCGTTCGTCATGCATCCTCCTTGGCGGCATGATTTTCATGGTGCAGATAAGCGGACGATGTTGCGTGGCCACGGTCTCGTAGGGTACAACCTTCGCATCGATAACTAGCTTTTGATCGCGATGTCGTACGAGAACGAAGTCGATCTGGGTCTTCACGTTGCCACTGTAGAAGGAGACAAGGTGAGAAGGGCGCTTTCGGAATTTTGTATTCATTATGGCGAGGTTGTGAGAGTCAGCATATTCCAGGATGCGCTCGCCATCTTCATTCCGTGTCCCGTAGCCAGAGCTTCCATGGCGTCTGTAACCGGTAACCGTCCTTTGCCACTCCTACGTGGCCATTTAGATCTCCTGCGACGACGATTGTATCTTCCTGTGCTACTTCCGTGGTCTTCTCGTCAAGCAACATCCAGAATTCATCTTTTACCTGGTCACAACAGCCTGTCTGTGGGGCGTACGCCGAGAAGAAGTGAAGGCGTTGATTTTCGGTGATGATGACGACCTTCATGAGGCGGTCATCGAAACGCTGCACCTCGGCTATCGAGTCGCGGAAGCGTTGAGAGACGACTATGCCCACACCGTTCCTAGTCTTCGGACTGCCGCTGTAGACTACCTTGAAGCCGTGACCTATGTCCTTTGACCTGCTACCAGACCATCTCGTCTCTTGCACAGCGCACAAGTCAATTCGACAACGCTCGAGTGCTGCTGCCACTTCACATGAGCGGCCTGTCAACGTGCCGACGTTCAAAGTCGCATGGCGCGTCTTGGCTACGTTGTGATCCTTAACGATTCGCATTCTTGCTCCCCGATGCCACCGTTCGCGAAACATCTAGGACCCTCGCATATTTTTCACACTAACCGGGCTCCGAAAGTGCGCGTCGATTCCCGTGGACGCCGTAGCTTTTATCTTAGAACCATTTGTCGTCATTGATCATATGGATGTGACGTGAGGTGTTCCTGAGCCGGCTGGTCACGACGGCCTGTCGCTCGAATACGGGAGGCGGCGGCGGCGGGATTCGAACCCGTGACCCCTTGGGGACATTGTGCTCTAAAGCAGCGCCTTAGACCACTAGGCCATCTCGCTTTCGAATTTGAACCTCTCCTTCAGCAACTATAATCTGCATTGGATTTCGAATGTTACTCTACCCATCGGTACAGGGTTCCCCCAAACTTCCCGAGAAGCTGTTGGTCGCGGCACGCAAGAATTCGTCACAATGTTCACAATCGTCACAATCACAATCGAGGTTTTGTTAAAGCCTCGAATGTATCACTGCTCATACGTGGTTTCTAGCATGCGTTTGATCTAAGAATCGACAGTAATAGAGTAATCCGGTGCGCGGAGGTCGAAGTTGTTCTTAGGCCACCGATTGAAGTTGATGATTTGAAAGAGTTTTACTAGCACCTTTCCTCTATCTCCTTGCTCCATGACAGAATCACCTTTCTCCCCATTTTGGAAGCTCCTCTTCAACTATTCCCTCACAAGTATTCTCAATTATGGTTCCGAAGTGTTTGTTTCACGCGACATTTGACGAGAAGGCCTATTCGGCACACCTTGATCACACCACGTTCCTTTTGATTTTAGGCCGGAGTTGTTTAGGGAAGAAATCTCCCGAGGGTAAAGTCATCGCCTTCTGTTACCTGAGCCTTGATACATCGGATCATTCCGTAGATAAAGTTCTTGGACGCTTTCGAAGGGCTATAAATGTTGCGTGTTCAGAAATTGTTGTGATGCTAGGCGATACCGGTAGAACGATTGATCTAGAGCTGGCCCATGATTGAATCGACGGGTGGAATGAATTAAAAAGAAAGTAGAACATTTGGACTATGGGAAAGGATTGGGAAATCCTAAAAAGAAGTCGAAGCTTGCGAGTAGTTGAGATGATTCGCTGCGGTTCCCATAGTTTTGGCGCACCCTGCACTCTCGTTTTTCGTGCATCTACTTACTTTCTCTTTATTTCCTCACATTGCATGTCGAAGTGCCTGGATAAAAACACAAATGTCGTCCGAAATAGAAATCGTATGTGTGTATTAGTGACCAAGAAATCAAATGATTGTGGAAGGTTTGGTCAGATCCTGAGTTGGAGCGCTCCTGTAAACGCGCCCGCTAACCTTTTGACGTCTATGTATATTTTATGCAAAAATCTACTTAGATTCTGAGACTGTAGCAAGCTCTGGAAGTTCCGCGTGAGTGGTCATTTGGCGTGACATGTACATTTCAATGAAATGTAACGACTACTTCTACTTCTGCTCTGGCGTCAATGGCTGGGGTAAGTCGAAGAGACATGTGTAGAATCAGAATACACTAGGATTTATTTCCAAAACAAACGACAATGAAGTGCGGTAGTTTATGCTCATACTCGATTTTAGCAAAGGCAAAAAGTGATTGACAGGCTGTCCTAGGATGTTACCTTGAATTTTTTTTTATACATTCTTTGGTACTAAGAACCCTAGGTTGTGCGGGGAACGTCAGCGCAAAAATGTTGTCTGGACCGTTTCAATGCTCTATCTGTCAACCTTATCTCGGTGAGCACCCAGAAGTATTCTAAAGCTTTCTTCCACTCTGTGAAGTCTTCCAAAGAGATGTGTAGAACATCTAACGACTATGGGGTACAAGATCTAGGCGAATAAGGCAAATTGCAACGAACAATTAGTTGGAGACATGACAAGATTCATGTAATAAGTAATTATCATCTGTAAGTGTAGTAAAATTCATGGGATTCGTGAAACTAACCCAGCACAACTGCTAACGTGACGGTTGCTTTGTGTTCGCGTCGCATCTGTTTTGTCGCCCTTTTGACAAGGTGTCTTGATGGTCGTGCTTTCCATCCATTAGTGACTCTGAACAATCATCATAGATAGGAAGTATTTCTCTACTTTAGTGAACAGAAAACCACACTGAAACATAAAAACAGCAGGACATTTGATGCTGGCCCATGTAAGTAATAAATAAGTGGTCAACAAGGTAAACATAGCATGTTTTTGAGGTTTCGAAATTTAACAGGATCTTGTACTTGTACTATGAGGTTCATGTCATTGATTTCTAGTCTGTCATCCATTTCTGCTATAATGATTAGCAGAAAAAGTTTAGAGCGTTCTCTCTGGCAATGCACGGTTCAGCGAAGAATAACTGTGGAGTAGTCATGAATTTTTTTGGAGGGAACTTTGCAAATGGTGGTTGCCTGAGATACTGGTCAGCTGCATCTACATTTACTCCTCGGAGTATGAGGTTTACACGACAAATAAGCTCTCGTATAGAATTGAGTTTCTGATCTGTTTTGAGCTTCATTTTTTGCTCCAATATTTTTGTGATATTTTGTGATACGGCGTACTATGAATGAATGAATGATTGATTGATTGACTGAACAAATGAATGAGTGAATGAATGAATAAATGGATGAATGAATGAATGAACGACTGAATGAGTGAATGAATCAATGAATGAATAAACAAATAAATAAACAGGTGAATAAACAATGAATACCGATTTTGTACGGTATCTCTATTTTTGTGGTGTTATGGGAGGTGAGCTTAGAAACTGCACCTAAATACTATGCAGAAGAATGATCATAACATATTTCATGTGTTAAAGCGGGGAACGAACGTAGATTTCAGATCAGCATCCTCGATTTTATAAAGGAGAATGTGCCAAATCTTGAAACCTCAACGACATTTCGCGTTCCTCCCTTTTTCAAAAACTGTAACAGCTAGCATAAAAACATAACTAGAAGCTGAATTTCAATCACACTTTTCCATGTTTCAGACAGCTATCATCTTTTCTATTTTGCCAGCAAATGATAAAATTGAAACAACTTCGATAGCTTCTGCCATTTCAGTCGACTAATACATTTAAGGTTTTACTACTTGTCCGGAGCGGCACTGAGTCCAGAAACTGCAGGTTACTTAAACTTCAGGCCATTCTCAGCTGAGAAAAGAACTTCTCTACCCGGAACTGTAAGCCATCTTGATCCAAGAACTGTAAGACATCTTGATGACAATCGCAGCTTCGCGTGGATAACGGTGATTTTTTTCGTGGGGTATTTGCTGTTGCAAGCATCAGCTATCGCAGATCTTTTTTTAACTGGGGCAAGAACATATTGCTGTAAGATGGGAATAGCTTCTAAGGTGGCAAATTTGATTTTGTTCATGCTGAGTGACTTCACACCTCATCCTTGAGACACCTGGTCTCACTTCTATTCCTGGGTCACTAACATGCTATGAAGCTGCCTTGGCATTCATACCCGTTTTGCGATATAGCTAATGAAAAGATCATGGACGCGGCAATGGCTCCATCCTCTTTCTCCGGAAAGACTCCCGAAGAAAAACGATTCATCAAATTTTGGGGGCTTTCTGGTGCATAGTTATTCAAAGGAACACTTTCATAATCCGTAGTTCTCAAAAAAAAAAAGATTTGGAGGAGTTTCCCTTCAGTGTTTGATTTTGAAAAGATCTAAACACTAGCGTGGGTCATGGGCAGCGTGTGCTTACTTTATTACCTTCAAGGAGCGCTCTCCCCTCCTATGTTTCTCTTTTCTGTTTTGACACTACAATAAAGACCTAACGAATTTCCTGATTGCTACGCTGGAATATGCTATCATACAGTGAGCGATGATGAAGCTGACTCTTTTGAGGACTTGGGGGCGGCAGCGTGACTACAGGCCCTCCTCTGCAGTGGCGGACGCAGATCGAAGGAGGGGGTAGAGCGGTCCGTTCGAGGATAGGTGGGGGGATTCTCAAGGATATGTACATATTTCATGAAATAATTAAAAACTTCGAGTAGCATATTTTTGGTTGTTTATCTTTATATTGTTCTTTAAATACTTAACATTAATCATTTCAAATTGGAACTAAAATTTTCAGCATTTTTATCTTTGCATCCCAGTCCACAAAATGATGGAAGCCCCAGTTTTTTTACCATGCCCCGTCTGGGCGAACATTTAAGCGTTTGCCACTGGTTCCTTGTTTAACATATCTGAATTGTGACAACAAAGTTCTCAGTCGAAACGTACAGAAAACATATATTTCTTGAAGGACATTTTTGGAATAGTTTCCTGTTTTCATCTGTACTTATATAAGGTAGTGGCCGGTAAAATATGATCAGAGGCAATGTTGACGATAGAATTTTCTACCAAATCGCAACTGTGCAAGTGTTGACGCTCTGTTGTGCTTACTGATGCTAGCTATGCACGAGTACGAGCTCAATCCACGTTGGATTATCAATCTCAGACCTCAACTGCTTCGGCTTCGAGAAATTTTGTGTAATACCTTCATTTTGAGTCCTGGGGGAAGAGAAGACTTTATATACATACTTGCCAATTGTCTCCATCATCCGCTGCTGCTGTCTTGCTTGTTGCACAAACATGGGAAGAAATCATCAAATCCATCAAAAAATCACTTCCGTTGTATCTCAAGGATAACGACGGCCTTGCATTCTTGGAATAAATATTAGAATACTTGCTGGCGGCAGATATCAGGAAACTACCACGAACTAGTGTTTTTCCTTCGAAATTATTGTAGCGGAAGACGCCAAAACAGAATTCTTCCCCAATTCACTTCGAACTGAAAGTCTTTGGCATCATAGCAGTAACGCCACGGAATATCATCATAGTTTCGGCTTCGAAATTGTCAACTAATGTATAGAAACTGCTTCTGAATTTCTCGACGTGATGAGTTCTAGATCGAAAGTATGCAAGGTTGCGCAGATCTTCCTCGAGCTAGCGAGCGTCAAATGATAGTAGTAGTCAAAGAGCTCACGCTCAAAACAACATCTATTGTATCGCGGAATCTCGACTTCACTTACAGTAAGGCCGTCCCTCATTTGGTTAAGAACTGGTGGATGGAAAAGATCCACTTCGTTCTTTGTAGTGAAGAAATAGTAACCAATCCTTGATCGTTTAGTGAAATACGATGAAGCATAGACCCTACTCGACAACTTAAAGTGCCTCACCCAAGGGGGACGAGTATGGAGCAGCGGAACACGGCCAAAAACTGAAGGTACACCAAATGAAGGTTTTGGTGACGTGGGTGGTTTTGGAATGAGTAAGGATATATCCAATGCGATTTCCAAAAAAAGTGACCACGCTGGGGTTCTCAAACACACCGAACACGAACATGGCAAGCATTTCGACAAGGAAATCATTAAATTAGGTTTATGCACCTTCCACTCATGGGTCAGTGAAAGAACGATCATTGGGGTTTTTTTAACACATTGATCGCCAAAAACGTATACAACAGGGAGTCAAGGATTATATCGGTTTATCTACTTGATTTGAAAACATTTGTCCGCATTAGAGTGGAATAGCCAAAGGTAAGAAAAGATTGAATCGGAGCGCGTATACGACCTACGTAGTTTGTATTCTATTTAACACGTTCGCAACTGCAGTGTACGACTGGTCGAGCACTCCGTACTTGACGTCATATCTTGCTGAAGCGTTTTTAGTTAGCTGGTTCCTATGTGGCAATGTACTAACAGACATACAAGTTTTCTATATACGCAATGGGCAATGCAGACATTTTCTCGAACTTTTACATTAGTATTTCGAACTGGGACAGCTAAAAGATCAATAAAATTTTATAAAAACCCAGGCAATAACAACTCTAAGGGCTACAGACATGCGAAAGAACTGTTAAGAATTACGAATGAGAAGAGAATTTCTCTAAAAGAAGTTAGCGTTCTACATGGAACGGAAAAATGACTACCCCGTGGGACCACGTGCACGATCGGTCGAGTACGGGACCCAAGCGTCCAAAAGCGCGCGCGTCCCACGCGGCGGTCCGCTCAAAATTGGCTCCGTCGTGAACCTGTTAAAGGCAGCACCTATGGAAATTTTCATGTCTGAGATTCTGACGGGTTTTGGAACCTTAGCGATTGTCTCAATAATTGGGCGAAGAAAGTAACGCGGAAAACGCAACCATTTCTGAGATATAACAAGTTGAATGTCCAAGATCCTGGATCACCAGGACCAGCGTTGGGTCGTTCGATGGAGTTGCGGCAGCAGCGGGACATTGCTGCCAGCTGATTTGGTAGGCAGCCATTTCTTGTCTTGTTATGTTGAAGCTCTTTCCTTGTACGTAGCCTTCATTTTTTGCTTTGCTTAGCCATACGAGTTTTCCTACCTGTTATTCCACGACAAATCTACTTGTTTGGGCAATTGCATGGCTGATTTTCGCCAGTGTTTCAATCTTGAATTTTTTTCGTGGTTTTGGGACCGTTTTAGTATTCGTTGTACCTCTGCAACACCATAATCGGTCAGGCCATTTTTTTTCAAAATTCGCTTCCTTTCTTCAACTTCAGGAGCGCTCCAAAACAATGTCGAAAAACGATTTCGCCCACAAAACAGCTGACAAAAAAAGCAGCGGTATCTGCTTTTTCGGGTCGGTCCATACCGAACAGACCGCGCAACTGGGCCCAACGTGCTCGAAAGCGACGAGCTGATGGGTTTCAGAAAACGGGGATTTCGACGGTTTCGACTGGTTTCAGCATTGTAACAGTGTTTAGCGCACATAATTACCCCGAAATGTAGCTAAACTTCGAGTTCGAAAATTTCCGTGGATGCTGCCTTTAACGGGCATTTTTCATTGGTTTACTTACTGCCGGCATCAATACACATCAGGAGTTACATTCTCGCTGCCTAAATACCGCCAGAGTATTTTCAATCGGTAGATTTTGCGCGACGCGATTGGCTCTAGAATATCGAGTCTTTAAGGGAAGCCCTAGTGAACCACTGAACGCATAGAATTTATCTTCGAAACATATTGGAAGTGAAGTCCGAATAATCTTATCAGTAGTCCGCTAGAGTATGCAAAAGAAGAAGCAGAAGATCTTGTCTTCGTCGTATCTGGCAGCTCGAACGTAGGCGACGAAGATTGTCAAGGCCGGCATTGATCGTCACTCATCAAATCACTAGTCTCATTAAATCTATGCATTTGTCAGGAACAACGACGACATTTGCAGAACTGAGAAGGGCCTTACCTTTTCCAGATCTGGCTCTTGTATTCCCGTGCAGACTCGCTGAGGGAGAGTGGCATTGGGAGTTCTCTATTTCGAACATCGATGTACGGTTTCGTCCCACCAAGTTCCTTGTAACTCTGAAAGAATGCTTCTTACAATCAGCATACTATAAACGCTTTAACTTATACCTAACTATAAGCTCGCTGTGCCTTTAGAACTTGCGGTTGCTCGCCTCTACCATGACGTTTGCACAAAATACGTATTATTCGGCCAAAATATGTTTCGAAAAAAGTAAGTGCTCACTAAAGAGAACGATAGAAAATTCTATACGTGATCCTGACCTTTCATGTGATTGTCGAACTTTTTCACACTTCACTACAAACCACAAGTTTTCTGTAATCTTTCACGACATGTTGGAGTATTTCTGAAGTTAAAAAGCGAGATATATCTAGCAAGTAAGAAGTTGAGAGATACGCTTCAGGTCTAATAAGGGAGAATAGCACTTCTGAGTAGAGATTGTAATCACAAGACCCTCAAGTTCATCCCATCCTCTCGAAGTGATGAAAGTTGATTTCTTCCTTGATGCGGATTTCATGTCATCATGCTTAGCAACGGCTTACTTGAAATTGTTATCATTTTTTTATTTTTTTTTGTACTCTTTCCGGTATGGAAGTGTGAAAACAAGTTGTCGACTAGCTTTTGGACGGACAGTTTGTTTTCAAGAAAACATGAAAACAAGTTTTCTATAAGCTTTTGGGCAAACAAGTTTCAGATGCGATCAGAAACCTGCTCGGCAAATTTTATTTTTTTTATTTTATATTTTTTATGTCATGTTGTACTTGATCGGTTATCAGTGGAGACATAGTATTCCGAAAATGTCTACTCTTCTCACGGAAAACACTGGGCAGTAAGTTAATATACAAGGAGTGGGGTGAGGGCAGGGGAACAACGTTTGTTGACTTTTCCCAAACGAGGCTATTCTAAACATGGCTTGGATGACGGAACGGAGACTCACACCTCAAGATTAATAGTAGGTCCCCACCTGAGTCTATTATTTATGGACTTGTACAGCCGTTGCGTAGCCTTTTCAATTGAGTTCTGATATTGCTTCTACACACTGGTTATTGCATTGTTCTCTACACAGTGAAAAAAAAACCTTCAAAAACAAACTTGATGAAAAGTGGTTCTCATTTGAGTGTGGAGACGCAGTATGTAGCCTTTTCCTCCTCTCTTTTTTATATTTTATAAAATTGTGGGCAGCATTGAAAGAGCACTTCCTGAACTTTTCGAATTATGTAACCAATGTAGCTCTCCTTGAGAAGTTCGTGAATTTTGCAGGTAAATTTTCCAGAACACCCGAATTCTCCAAAAAGTGTTTAAATGCCAACTGCTCCAAGGCTAAAGCCTCCCGCAAAACCCGTTCCTAACATGAAACACTTCAAACTTTCTCCTGTGCAACAGAAAGGAGAGCACGAAAAAGCATGAAGTTCTGGCAGAAACAGAAGTATTTGAGCAAACGCTGTACAAAAAATTATAGCCCTTCAGAAAAGGAAGGAATGCTAACGAAATCAATATTGAGGAGAGATGCTCTTCCACCAACTATACGTACACATGTGGGAACATTCAAGCTTTACTGGATAGGTCTAAAGCAGTCGTAGCACCTATTTCGGGAACGTTCTCATGCTTTTCATAGAGTTCACTCAAGGGTTGCAACACACCCTTTCACGATAAATGATTGAGAATCTGCCGTATGTCCGCTGGAATTAGCAGAGGAGGAAAGGAGCTATGTGATTCACCAGCTGCGATTGATGTTCCTTGTGAAAAGTATTGTGGTTTTCACGCCCATGGGAAAATGCATGGACTTTTCCCCACCTCTACTTACATATCTTCTCCCTCCTCCACCTATTTTCGCGAATCACTTCAATGAATAGCTTTCTTGAACAAACCATAAACAATTTGTAAAATCTCATAATGTTAGTAACTATCAAGAGAGCTAATCTTCACCACTTCTTATTCATTTCTGCTTTTGGCGGAGATAATTTCTTCGCTACTCCTTATTACAGTTAACCAAGCGAAGGTTCGATATATATACACTTGTAGAGCAAGCCTGTGGATTTGTTTGACATTCGGAGAAGCTATGGATTCTCACCTGTCTGTTTTCGCGAACGGCCTCCCCGTTCCTCATCAGAGACGTGTTTTTGGCAGATAATGGTGGAATATCAACGACGAATGTGAAGGCAGAGGCACTCTTGAAGGCAGTGTTCAGTGTTCCGAGGTCGCCGTCGCCACAGGTCGGCGGCATGTGGCAGCTCGATCTCTTCCCCTCACGAACGGCTACGCTGGCAGTTTGCAGAGCTGGCTTCCGCTCTTCTCGTTTCAGCTCCCCTCGCTGTTCCCTCAAGTTTTCGGTTGCCAATGAACTGTTTTCGCCATCAATGAAGGGGATGGCATCAGGGAGGTCGTCACCGAAGGACCTGAAGTGAAGGGCAAATAAGATCTCAGTTCAGAATTCTTACCAGAAGACACTGTTGTCCGTCAAGCCTGTCTTGTTCATTTAACACTCAAACTCTCGTCAGAGCACGAGAAGAACACAATATTCCGACTGCCCGAGGCACCCCTAGCCTAAACCGTTTAATCGACTTCGAGCTATTGCCACGCTTCCTTGTTTCTCAGTCTGACTAATTCAATTGCTCGCTCAATAGGGTAGCCCAGAGCACTCTGCACTTCTCTGACTAGTACCCATATCTATAAAATTCACCTATGCGTTTTGGTTGAAGGCCTGAAAACTAGTTAATGACATTTCTACTCTAGTACCTTGATATCCCACTGGAACCACGATGCACTGGCTTTGCTGTGTATTCACACGTCTTGGCGTTCTGCGCCTTGCAGGAAGGTTTTTTATGGAGATCTGAGCAACAGTGTTTACATTTAAAAAGCAACAATGCGTAAACTGAAGTGCTAACCTCCATTCTTCGTCGAGGATGGCACACATACCCTTCCTTCGCTGGTTATCGGTGTACACAGAGGGTTTAGATGAGACACTGGCAAGGTTGACCCGAAATTTACCTCATTCGCCAATGGCGTCAAGGTTGAGATGTCGTCGGACGAGTCCGATAGTGAGGGATATGATGAGGTCTAAAAAATAAGAACAGCATAAACAAAGGCGACAAGTCTGCAACCTTTACCTGCGAACAAATTACCTAGATACATCTATTCTGCCTAATGAGTCAAACCTTCAGAAACATACATTCATGATGGCTCATCAATCAACAGATTATAATGCTGTAACAACTTTAAAAAACTTTTACAGCGGCTTTGGTACCGTTGCGGAAAAACATGAGAAGAGCAGAGTGACATGAAAACACTCTTTCAGAAACATATGTACTAGCCAGCAAAAGAGTAGCAATTTTTTACACGATGTTGGGTACACGGTTGTAGAAAGTAGAAACTCTGCAGCAAAAACCCTGAAGTAAAAATCCTCTTCCAACAAAAAAAAACAACGTCTAGAAAAGCCAAAAAAGAAAGAATGAGGAACGGCGGAAGAGAAAAAGGTGGATCTGTTTTGAAGCTGATCTTAGACTGACAGCTCATGTCACTTTCCAAGAAATCTTACTATTCAGTTTTTACAACAACCTTACGACTTGATACTCCCTAAGCTGCAACAGAATCAGTATGCCTTTTTAAAAAACTCGAATTTCGTAAAGATCTTAGCTTTGAAGCAGTGCAATTTAGCTTTTATATCGAGAAAGGCTAGCGCTAAGTTACTTTCCTTTCGTTCCATTGCCATAAGGTGGTTAAAGTGCAATTTACTGCAATGTAAAAGAGATAGTAAGGACCGTAATCAACCCAACCTTGGTCTCATATGAGGTAGGCTCACATCTTTTAGCTTAGGCATGAAATGTTTAGTGTTCTCGCTTCACAACAATTTTGTAGCGCACTGCGCGGCTCGCCGCGAGCGACACCGCGCGCCGTTCGCGACGGAGTCCCTCAAAATAATAAAGGCTCAAGTCTCACAGCTTAATGTGCAATTTATTGTCAAATGTTTCATAGGTGGGTCAATCGGTCATTTGCAGTTTCCAGAGTGTACTTGGATCTTCGATACACTGCATTTTGACGATGTTATGGGGGTGGAGCAAAAAAATGCAACTTTACACACCGACTGTTCTTATTTAACGAAGTTAGCGAGAGTACTGTACATAGACACATTCTTTGAGCATGCTTTCTTTAACAGGATGTTCCCGGTGCAATCCCAAGAGTCTTCACTATCACAATCTTGAGGAGTTGATCTGCATGGTTATTGCATTATAAATAGAAAATTGTCCGTGCATTTCTAAAGAAATAATAGACTGACAAACTAGAGAGATGTTCGATGGAATAAAATTTATGTTGAAAACCGCATGAATGAATAATGTCTTACCCATGTTCTGACTTACAAGGGAAAGCCCTATCATATGCGCCTGATAAAACCGCGCATAACTTCTTAGAGAGACAAAATTCAGGAAGGATGACAACTGATTTGAAACCAGCGTCTCGAGCTGCACAAGACTGTGTACACCAAACCACAAGTTCATCGTATCCATGGTATCCTTCCCTTGCTCCAAGTGGTATTCCGAGCTTCTGTAGACCATTTAGCAGATCTCAAGTATAGGTCGTAACACCATGTTGGACATGCCCTCAACCCATTTAGCTCTGGTTCCGGTCCCCACGATTGCGGTTCAGTTATCCAAGCTTGATGAAGATGTGGCCATGTGAAAAAGCAAAAATTCTTCGAATGCTTCACATGAGTTGGGGTAAAAGTCTTTCGAATGCGCTGCTTTTCCTTGTTTGAAGGCAAGGCTTAGAAGGAATTTCCGTAATTGTTATCCCTTCATTATCTAATTGCTTGCAATCTGAATCGGAATTAATAAATATTGTCTGTGCTTTTACATACATAGCTGTGGACGGCCTGAATTGCTCTTTCGAAGAATCTCAAGTACTCAAGCGTTAACATTCAGTAAAACATTGCAGAAGAGAGCGAGCAATGGGTTTTTTTTGTGTTATTTCGCATTTAGTAAATATACATCGCAGAAAAAACATGCAATAATTTGCTTCTTTGCCTCTTCTGCAAAAAAAAAAGCATTTCAAATTCCATTCCGACAAGGTTCGCTCTCGACCTAACAGAATCATTGTCTAAACTTCTTTTTTTCTACTACTGTCCGTAGAAAAGCTGTACTGCGTAAGCATCATTTGTGATGTTGGTGTGTAAACGTCAGACACAGGCCCACACCTTCAAATAGAGCATGTGGGTGACAGGGCGGTCCGCTAGGAGACACTCATTCTGACGGAGATATAGTGAGTAACAAACAACTCCGGGTTTCCAGCAAAAAGACAAATGCGTTTTCGTTCACCTGAAAGCTGATCTCTAATAAGATTTGGTCCGTTCTGTTCTTGAAATGGTTGCCCATTTGCCTGGCCATTCGAGCACCTCCCAGTAAGGCCGAGCTCATCTGGAACAAAAATATTAAATGGATAGAATCGCATCTCATCTCGCTATAGCTTCACGAAAGGGGAAAAGCTTTCCTAAGATGTCCGCATTATATATTCATGAAGAATTCAACAATATAGCACGCTGTGGAAAGAAAAAACTAAGGCGGCAGGTGGCGGTGATCTTTCTGGTGAATTTAACCCACAAACACATGGAATTACCTACCGTCGAAGTTCACGTTGGTCTTAGTTAAACAACACCGTGAACGCTAGGACATGTTCGGTGTAAACCCTTACTTTGTCACGAGCTTCTACATCCACTCTGGGAGAGTTTTTTTCACAACTTCCGTGCTTTCAAAAGCTTATACTTGAAGGATCAGGATAAGCAGGGCAGCGCTAATCAATCCTGTAGGTGGAATGCGCCACACATTCGACTTCATCCGAGAATCGTAGAAGCATTGAGCATTGAATGCGTGTGTGTCCTGTACAAGTGACTCGTGTGGGACACCCGATATAACAAGTCAGATCCTTGTTATCCCAGACTCCTCAGGTACCGATTTACTGACCCGAAGGGATGGATGGCCTGATCGGCCAGGGACCGGATCGAACCATCGACGGTGCGAACGACATCAGGCCTCTAGTCGCGCGCAAGAGTATATGCGTACTAGTAGGAAATACGGAGACAGAGATTTTTTTTTTTGAAAATAGCGATGTTACAGGCAAACTGAGGGGAAGGGGATGGAGTGAGAGGGTTAATGATGATGACCTCCTTCGACGGGTTGCTTACATTGTATTTAGAATGGATATCATAAATCTTCTGCATTTTCTTACTCGCCTTTCGCTTGGCGCTTTCGTTGCCTCTTTCCCAAAGGAATACTATGTCATACTTAATTATTAAAGGAGCATGCACTTAGATAATCATAATCATATTCTCTACACTATGCTTCACAAATGTGAATACGTATAGAGCGCGAAGAACGTAGTCCTTTCACGAATTCGACTTTGTTCCCATTGAAATTAAACAACAGTTGAACTTAAGTGTTGGTATCTGCTATGCGAGAATGGATAACAAGTTGGGTCGAGCTCTTCCCAGCTTTCTGTACATCTTTAGTAAAATTACTAAAGTTAGGATAACCTCCCTAATTGCAGTAATTTTATTGGTCCAAAGTCGTACCTTGCAGTTCTCCAATCTCGTAGCGCGCCTTAGACTCCTCGCTCTCTCCCGCTGCCGAAGGCGTCGAAAAATCACAGAGTAGAGAACGATCATAGCCGCACAAGGGAAGAAAAATGACAACAAAGAAGATAATATATTGAAGTAAGCATTTCCAAGTTCGCACAGCTGGAAAAACTTTTTCAATAAACTGAAACGAAGAAAAATAAAAGATGAGTGAAAATGAAAGATTGCTCACGTCTTCCTCCATTGGATTAACTCCTAGTAGGATTGGAAGCCCAACAATGACGCTTACAGCCCAAACAATTGAAATAGAAATCATAGCTCTACCACCACGCGCTCCATATTGGGCGTAGGAGATTGGGTGACTAATAGCAATGTACCTCAAGAAAAAATTATTCATCCTGGTGTATCTATATGCACACCTTGTTAAATGGTGTAAGCAGGGAATTCCAGCTCTAGGTTCACTGGATGCCCTGCGTAACAGGCCATAAAAATTATGTGAAGAATCATCACATTAAACATGTTGCAAAATATTTCGCCTTCGAAGGAAGAACACCTCTGACTCCTCCTAAGAATCACAACTGAAGATTACCTGTCCAATGAGATTGCCAGAAGGTTGAGAATTGAAGCGGTTGAGCAAGTCACATCACTTGCCAAGTAAACATTGCAAAAAAATTGGCCCATGTTCCACCTGAAGTCGTTGCGCTGCAACGGGAACGAGATAGTGGCACGCTTTTGACAGCTAGAATCATCTTCTAGAACCTTGCTATCCGATGATAAAGTTAGAACTAAATAGCGCACCAGATGATTCGAGTTTGAATATTCGATTCCGCATGAAACGAGAATTCGAATATTCAAGAAGGGAGGGTAATGCACCTCTACGGGAAGGATATGAAAGGTTTCACAGGCAGGGTTTCACCTGGTTCTCGCGTTTGTTCTTCGAAAAAATGTATTAGATTTCTTTTTGATATGTTAATTGTGCGAGTTTTGACAGTAGGATTGACCATGTGTGTTATAGATCACATTGTAGATCAAATCGCATAGAAGATAGAAGAGCACAAGATCTGGTGGAAAGAAGAGAGGCCAGACAGAATGGCTTATACTCATGCCGAGAGTTTTGAAGATCCTCGACTTAGGAAACCATTGAAAATAGGGTTTCCGAAATTCTTGCGACATTTCCCGTATGTCGTTTTTCTCAGCAGCTCACGCAGATTTTGCTGATCTAAAAATCTCAGCACCGATTCCTGACGTGAGCTCTGTCTTTAAGTCAAATGACGAATCCTGGTTTCTAAAGTGTTCGGTTTTTATTTTGTTGATTACTATATATCTCATAATATTATTTAACTGTGTTCGAAGGTGCCGCTAATACGAAGATAATGTAGCTGACCAAGTTGCTGTTGTCGAACCAAGCGATGTACTTTTGCTCATGAAAGTAAGCTGCTTAAACTCGAAATCTCATCGCAGTGGACTTTCCCAGAACTTCGCAATTACACTTGCTCAGGACCTGGGTTCGCCCCATGATAATATGTTAGCTTTTTTCACTGCTGTCTGAAAGCGGCAGAGGTGTTCTTGTCGTTTTCTCGAGCGCGCCCAGCTCTGCGCCAAAGTAATTCTATTGTACCCACAAAACGAACTCGTCGAAGCAACTAATTAGAGGCCGCCCTAGGAGCCTATTTATTTCCCCTAAATTCCCCCACCCCATCCCACCCCCACTTGCTTTTTGAGTCCCTTCAGTCCTCCACTTCAAGTTTTTCCCTCGAAGTGGGATTTGTGAACAAATGTTCGTTTCTATTGTAAATTTCTGATTATGTCCGAGTAATGCAAGCGCTTCGCCATGGTATTAACTGGTAATGTCCCAGAAGGAAACTAGAAGAGGAGAAGGGTAGCGGAGAAATGAATAGCTGAGCTTGGACGCAGGGTCGACCAACGAACCAAATGTCCTATTTTATACAAATTTTTAATGCATAACTTGGTCTCACGTCAACCAAATTGATACGCTATAAGTGTTTTAAAGCAGGGCAAGGTAGCTTTGGTAAAGAACACCCATTCGCTTCGGCACAGTATTTTGCAGAAGAATTTCAGGCAAAATGACATCTCTGCTATCACTAAATCCAAAAGATCCAACAACAAGACAAGCCACAGAAATTACTTCATAATAGAGTAAAGTTACAGAAATTACTTTATAGTAGAATACTTATTGAGCTCTAAATTGTTGTTACCAGTTATAAGCGTTTGAAGCCATTGCTCAGCTTCAGGAAGAAACTCCAGCAACAGTAGGGTTGCAAGACTTAAATGACGTTTAGCTGAATAGCTCCTTTAATTTCAATGTTAATCCATTCTTCATTGGTGGAATTGTTCATTATCCTATAAAAAAATAGTTTGTAAGCGTTTAATATATTACATAGGAACCCCGTGTTCGGTTATTCATCCTCTTTCATTTTGTAATCTGCGTGCGCTAGCCGTCCTAGAAATGCATTAGAATACCACCTCCGGGAAGAATGTTTTACACCTCGTAAATAAACGGGTCTTGGCTTACTGTCTACACTTAAAAAGGCTGAATGACGTTCAACCATGCTTCTAAATGCAGAAGCCATAATGATTGGGTCATTAGGTCAGCCCCCACCCCCGCAAATCCAAATCCCCATGGTTTCAGAGCCCTGGCACCGTGGCTGGGATGGGCTCTTCGTTCCTGGTTACTCTCAAGTTTCTTACCATTATCTAAAAAGGACCACACTGGGAAAGTCAGAGTTCTTAGTTCTGGAAATTGTGCGCAATTTTTTAAGTTGACTAAGCGTTCACCCTTACTACCTAACTCGAATTAGTGTTTCTTCAGCTGCTGGGTCCAATGATCGGTTGAAAATGAGCTGGTGGAACCCTATTAGAACACAATGTTCTCTATCTTCATGCGGGCAAACGACACTTAGTAGGTTAGTTCCTAGACATGCCCACATTAAATGGCTCCTTTGGATTCAAATGAAAAGTTTGTAGAAGGGAATTGAAGCGTATCTGAAAGAAAAGCTTTTATAAAAATTCATAATCCTTTAATGAACTTTTAATTTTTTGCTCTATTTGGAGAAATCCCTCACTCCTACTCCGTATGTTTCTATGTAAGGTCTTCTTAAAGTGTTCTAGAATATGTAGGCATGCTTCTGCAATAGGAATTTTGGAACAGATATCTCATCTTGTTTTCAGTTCTTTGAATATGAGCAATCAGCAAATTTATCGTAAGCCTTCAGAATGGGATCAGCCTCTGCTGTGTTTCTCATCTTACGGCAATTAAAGAACATATACGAGGAAGTACACTATTTTCTTGAGCATACGCCGTGTTCCACCCGTATTCTTTTGTTTGCTGCTGATATTTTGAAAAGCACGAAAGTAAACGAACCTCGTAATAGACTCCGAATGACATGACGCAAATGGCGACCTTAAAAATTAGAGTTTATTCGACTTTAAAGCATTTAGAAATGTTGCTTCTGTTACTCCTCAACCTCTTCTTATTAATGATGTTAGGGTAGCAAAATCACGATAAAACACGATTTTTTCAACGAATTACTGAGCAAAAACACCAGACAGGCTCCTACTCCCCCGAAGCAACGTGTCAGTAGCAGGTTGTCGCCTGTTTTCACATTCATTCGGCCAGAGCACATAAGATGCACATTACATAGCGCCCCTCTGCATATGGGTCCTTTCACGATCAAAGCCAAGAATACATCCCACTACTGGAACAAATGCTACCTAATTTCCTCCAAGTTTCAATGTTTGCTTGGCGACACGTCGTAATGTGTTTCTGCTTTCTCCCTGCTCAGAAAATAAATAAGAAGCCACAATCATTCGAAGTCAATTCCAAACATTTGTTAGGGATTCTCAAGGAAGTCTTGCGTATCGATGCATTTTTGCGGTGAACATGAGGTTTTTCAGCAAAAGCAAAAATAGGAACTGAAGTATTCCACGCGGAACTTTGACGTGAATAGTTTTATGTAGAACTTTAACAGGGCTGAACTTGTGAATTAGAGAATCTCAAAATTGCGAACCAACCATGAAATCCGAGATTGCCAAGCTAACAATTAGCAAGTTGGTGACGGTCTGAAGACACTTCTCCCTGTACACCGCAATAATGACAAGGGCATTTCCGAATACTGCGAGGGCAGGAACCAGAGGAAGAAGTAGACCAGAAGCTGCTCGCCATGCAGTTACCATTGTGAACTAGAACAGATCTACTAAGCAGTAATACGTGAGGACTTACAAGGGAGCGCCATAATCCACTTTTGTTTCAATGATGATTTGGAGGATTGAAAGCGTTTGCGAACATATCATGAGAGCGTTAACATGGAAATCCTTGATGAATAGTGAGAGGAGGGTAACCAGAAGACGTATAGAGTGCGGGAATGGATCATGAACCGAATGCAGGCAACAAAGCAGTGCCTAAGCTGAACTAATTTATTGCTCAATAGACACTGAGAAGAGTGGGGATGGGTTCTGAAAGTGAGCGTTAGCAGTGGTGGATTCTCATCGCGTGGCCACGCCCCAACCCGGCATTCATCGTTGTTTTTCGACTACCATACCGTTTTAGTCCTTAATCGGCTCTATGCTCGCCATACCTTTAA
Source organism: Ancylostoma duodenale (assembly GCA_000816745.1). Lineage (NCBI taxonomy): Eukaryota > Metazoa > Nematoda > Chromadorea > Rhabditida > Ancylostomatidae > Ancylostoma > Ancylostoma duodenale. The sequence goes on from KN726382.1 coordinate 27,309, forward strand.
AGTAATTGTTCAGACTACGTAAGGGCGAACGCAGTCCCTCATCGCTGTTGCAAGTTGCTCGGCCAGTACTTTGTAAATATAATCCTTAAAGAGCACCACCACAAATCATACTGGTTACGAGGACGGCTCCAACTCCTTAAAAAAGATTGGGAACTCTGCCTGCGCAGCTGCCGAAAATCATTTCCATAAAATGAGGAAGGAGAGAGTAAATTAGTGATGAAATAACTTTCTCATTTCATGAACACACTCGACCTAATTGACTTTGAGCATAACTATCGTGCATTAACCCTTAGTTCTTCAAAAACAGATAGTTACTGTACCACATGTATCTTTGCGGCTAATCTACCATTCTAGAAAAGAACGAAAAAAATGATAGTTGTTACTAGTCAGTCACGCCTTTGAGGGAGCAAACATGGTAGTCAGCGATGAATGAGACAAGAGTAAGTGAAGAGGTCATTTTCCAGGAAAAAGTGTACATAGGGATCGACAAAGTAGGAATCTCCATTGTTCATTACTTTCCAGCAAACATTGAAATCCATCAACCTCCAAATCTCAATTCCATCATGAATCACCGAAACCATGAATCCTCGAACCGAATTCTTCTCACTAGTAACCACCTTTAATGTCCTGTCCCCTCAAAAATGAACGCATTTTTGCTAATTTTATGTCCTCAATTCCATTAACCACTCATCCTCTCCATTTCCATTTTGCTGCAACCTCTCCTGTTAAGATACCTTCTCTTGCTAATTAGCAGGCACAACGTTGGAAAAATAGAATGAGTTCTACGATGAAATTTTATGTTTCAGTAGTGCTCCTGAGCCCAAGAAAGGAAATTCGCCGTCACTCAAAATTCTGCAAACCACCCATTCTTAAATTTGCTCTGATGAAATCTCTTGCAATTATTCTTTCACCAGGGACCTCTTCTAATTCCCTGGATTCTTCTTCAGGTTCCATGCATTCATCCATTCCGAAACGTCACCATGTGATGACAACAAGTTCTGGCTATTCAAAAATTGCTGGAGCAGACGAACCCCGCAACACGAATGAATCACAGCTGTGAGACAATCATAGAAAAATACAGGAGTAAACGGCGCAGTAAAAGCAGTTGAAATCCAGTATTCAACAGAATGCTCGCATGCACAATACTTGGCATCTCATGCTGATGTACATTCAACGGAGCAGTCTTTCTGATGCAACAATCGATTCAGAAAGTGACATGCCTTGTACAGTAAGACTGAGCATGAATAAGAAAAATATGAGGCTAGCGATATTTACTTTTTATGTCGGAAGCAAACTTAATTTTTTTAAATCACAAACATCGTTTTGTCACCAAGTGCTTACTCAATTCCAGGGAAGGAGGAACTTACAGGGAAAATCCAAACGGCCAGGTGGGTAAGGACCAGTGGCGCGGCGGGGCGTGGCACCCTGACTGTCTGCCGCACTCCTCGACCGATAGTGCTTTGATGGCGCTCTCTGATACTCTCTGCCCAACGCTGTCACCCCGCGGCACCGGTCCGTATTCACATGGCCGTTTAGTGTTCCCTGTACGTTGCCGCCGCATATGGCAAAATCAGAAAGAAAAGACGCAATGAGAGATTTTATTATCTTACTGCGAAAACTCCTGGATACAGTTTTTCTACCTTGGTTTGTATCTAATTAACCTACGATGGTTGCATTCTTCTCCTGCTGCTTCCTCTTTCCATCCATCGTCCAATACAATATGTAAAATCGTCTTGATGTCGAGCTAAGAACTCACGTAGTGCGGATCCAGTCATGACCAGTACTCAGCCGAGGTGAAAAACAACAGCAACAAGCATGAAACCTCAACGAAGATTAACAATCCTTTGGAATACCCTTCGGCTATTCATCATTGCAACGCAGATGCCAACATTTCAGATTCTTTCCTCTACAGAAAATGCATTTTACAGCTTTGACAGAACCCATAGCAAAGTCCCATGACGGGCTACGCAACTCACTCACAAATTTACTGCCAGGGCTGCTAGTAAACCCCCCCCCCCCCGATGTCGCGAACTCTGAGCTGCCAACATGTAGTGACAGTTTCGCCCACATTTGTCGCGAGATGTTCACGAACTTCATATGGTCAAGGGTGCGTTCTCGCCGATGTTGCGACATAGTTGGCAGCCCGGTTCAATGACTATATCGCGACAGTGGTTGAGAACCATGTTCGTGACGTAGTGGTCATGAGGCGCAGACGGCAAAAGTGGTGGAAATAGTGTGGAGTTCAACGAGTCGCGGTGTCACGAACTCGAACGGAGTTCGTGAACGTCCACTTCGTTGACAAAATAACGGTCAGGTATCGGGGCAGATCGGTCAAGATCAAAACCAAGCCCCTTCGAAACAGGGCAGATTCGTCGAGCTTTCAAACCTTCGTCCATGTCTCTTGCTTTGTCCAATCGTAAGCTCGATATACAGCTTTATAAGAAGACACAAGATGACAGTATTCCTAGATTTTTCAGAGAATTATCGAGTATCCCGTACATAGCTCTCATAAGCAGCATTTCACGTTGGAAAAAAATCTGTGAATTAGTCGTTAAACAGCAACAATGAGGAAGAAGTCCGCAAACAAAGTAATCTTTGTGGATTTTCTACGAGGAACTCTTTCACAGGTTTAGTGCATAGCATAACTTAATAGGGTAAGCGGTTGAGCGACGAAAGCAAACGGGAAATCACAAAAACAGCATGAACCATGCAGAGCGAAAGTTTCATATTCGGCTGATATGAGGGGCCTCTTCATTTCTGCTTGAACAGCATGTTTCGGCAGCAACTTTGAGCTAGGAATTTTACGTACAGGGGAAGGATTAGAAGAACTTCTGCGAACTTTAGACTCCTTAGGAGATACTCGAAATTTCCCGTGTAAAAGGAAGTTTGTGGGATCTTTTTATTTGATTTGGCTATACGTAGTCAGTCATTCCCCTTATAAAATTCTCAAAAACTGGATACAAGTCTTGCTATGGTTTTGCAAAAGGGTGGAACTGTTTAGGAATCGAACCCATCTAACAAAGCAGTTCCACCGTTCTAGTGGCAAGCCCGCTAACCACTAGGCCATGTGCGGACATCTTCCTCCTCAAAGGAGTTCAGCAGAGATAAATTGATTGGCGGAATGCGCATGGATGTCGCGAGATTCTCGCGAAGCGAGCACCGTTGTCGCGAACCTGCTGCCAACAAGTTCGCATCTTAGGCTTCGCGACATGTGGGGTTTACTACCAGCCCAGGGATATCTGCTCATCTACAATTGATCCAGCACGACATGTCGGCAGCTGTATTCACGATTTCTCCAGAGATATTCACTTCTACCCCCCCCCCCCCTCATAATGAACGGTTTTCTAAATTGAAATGAATATAGGTTGTGTGATAGGCTCGTTTTACCCAGCTGTGGCAATTAAAGGTATAAGTCGTGGAATCCACTTCATTTTGCTCAGAAAACATGTCCATTCCGCAAGATCGGAAGGCGTAGCAGCTTTTCAGGAGCGTTCATGAAAATCGCCACTGAACAGCGAGTGACATTGTTACTATGTAGAACAAATTGAGGTGCCCTAGCGATGATGAAATGAGCATCCCCCCTCCCCCTCCTGGGTCAGTATGTACAGTCTTTTCGTGACCGATTGTGGAACTTACCTAGGTAAAAAAAAGGCTCCGAATGTATTAGGTTGTCGCGAAAGTTTCCCGCCACTCATTTTCGTGTAGTGCCAATTTTTTCAGGGACTCCGGAACTTTCTCTCCAGTACGAATATAAAGATTAGTCAGTTCTCTACCTATGCGTAATTTGTCCTAACAATCCGTTGCGATTCTGACCGGAAAAATCTTCGTGACTACATGCATGTTCTGCTGTTGCAGCTTTGCGACCTTGGGAAATACAGCAACGAAGGCGATGCTGCAAAAAACATGTGTCTTACGATAGATCTCTCCTCTGTCCCTTAGTGTACTGAAAATTCGGTTCCACAAGTTAAAAAATGGTGGCTAGGATTTGAGACCGACCACGATATGGCCGACAGCGAGAAGTAAGTCACGAGCGCCTATCGGAGCTGATTGGAGGAAATTCACGGCGTGATACCCGCGATATGGTAGAGGAACCTTAGGGCTATCAAGCAGCAATAGCTGTTTATTCACATCTATTCGAAGATAGAAGGAATTATTGCTCATGTATTCGCCATGGTCTGAGCCACCACCAGCTTCAGGTGCGTTGGGTGCGGGTTTGAATTTTTTAGATTTTGACAGAGTTTTGCGTTCGTTTCTCCAACATGGGTACCAGTGACGAGAAGTGGTTCCTTATGTAAATTACATGAGGAAATGGGGGTGGCTAAGAAGCCGCTGACCATGAATTCCACCGCCGAAATTAGAACGTCTTGGGCTTCTCCCTAGTAAAAAAAGTAAAAAAGGTGACCGTATGATGTTGAGGGTAATTTATCTCATCACTTGCCAGTCATGCGGGGATGGATATGTACGGGGAGAAACGGGGCGACCGCTCTGCACACAGATAAAAGAGCATTTTGATGGCTTAACAGATCAAGACCTTCTACCCCATTGGGAGCAAATCGTAGATTACGCCACGAAAACTCTGTCATTGAAATTGGAGTCACGATATTGTCATCAGAGCCCGAGATCATAGCGCGTAAAACATTGGAAGCGTGTTGGATTGCAGCCAAGTGTCCAAAAATGAATAGAAAAGATGAGTTTATCGCAATCACGCAAGAGCTAGCCTTGTATCAGAATCTTTGCAGATTTTGATGTAGGCGGATTGTTAAGATAGTGCACATAAAAAGACCATTGGGAGTACAGTCTCACCATAAGCGGTCTGTGTCGTGGCAACATCGGCGGCATTTGGGGTGAGCACTGCCAAGCTTGTATTCCATTGTTGCTTTTGGTTTGTTAACTGATTGAATGATGTCTGTATAAGGACGAGGTGTTTGGGAGGATAGGCCATTTGTACTATGGACTACTTCAGGCTCTGACGAAGGTGAGTTCGCCGAAACGTAGGACAGTTGGACGAATAAAGCAAGTTAACAATCTTGGTCAAAACAGCTCTAATAAGCAGTGTTCGAAGTGAAAGTTATAATGCCAAGATTCAAAGACAGTCGAACATGGAATATACTGAAGGATGTACCAGCAAGATGACAAGTACTACTTGAAAGTCAATAGACAATAAAAAATGGGATGATCCAAAATTTCCACCTACTCTGTGCAAAAGAAGAAGTCGATAAAAACAATAGGTCGGTATCTAAATACTTGTCATATTCGTGACATCATAACACTAGTATTCACGAAATCACGGACCCATTGGCAAAAATAATGAGAAATCCATAAAATCGATAAATCGACAAAGGGATTTCTAGACCGAAAACGCCTGTCATATTCGTGTTCTCCGTATTGGAAGAGCCCAGTAGTCATCAGTGAACCTCATGCAAAAGAGGGAAAATTCGATATTATCCAAAAATCAATGGACAATAAAAACGTACGTTTCGGCAAACTAGCCTTCGTCAGAGCCTGAAGTAGTCCATACTACAAATGGCCTATCCTTCCAAACGCCTCGTCCTTATATAGACATCATTCAATCAGTTAACGAACCAAAAGCAACAATGGAATACAGGCTTGGCAGTGCTCACCTCAACTGTCGCCGATGTTGCTCGGGTGCTAAACAATTGTCATGTTTGTGTTCAGTCTATTGAGGAACTCCAGTAGACATATCTTCACCAACCTCGGGCAAAATGGTGGAAAATCAATAATACTGATGTAATCGACAAACCTATCAATATTTTCCCGCAGCAAGCAACCTGGAACCACCGTTGGCCTTTGGTGGATATGTGTGCAAAGCTTGGCCCTGATCGGTTTATCCTCCTCGATTTCCATTCATAGCACGTAGATGTACACACCCGCTCTCATAATACATACACATACACATAGTATGTACACACATGCGCGCGCAAGCACGCACATTCTTCCAGAAATACAGAAGGGTTTACACATAAAAGCAAGGACGAACCGAGCCTCCCCCCCTATGAAGTGACATTAACTGGATTTCGGCTTTGTATTTGTTTGCACTTGGTTCTGATGTGCACAAGAAATTCGGCAGCGGAAATTTTTTTCGTACCTAAGATGTTCACTATTCCAAAGCTGAGGGTAGGATAAACAATCAGCCACAGTCGCACCAACGAAAACTTTAACATTACCAGGGTACAGCCTTGTTTCGTTTAACCATGTTCGTCATTTCGAGCAATAGGGTGGCGCGATGCAGCCGTTCGCTTTTGCAAGCACTACTTCTCTACAAAAATGTGTTTCCTATCCTTCTCTCGACCTCTTTGCGCTATTCCAATTTGTTCTTACTTCAGTTTAAGGTTTCTGAGCGCTACGTTCCACATTATTTTACTACGGCATTTCGTCCTTTGTAACTTGTTCATACTTTGGAGTTCCATTGTCAAATTTTGTCATTGTACTGGGTGGGCCAAAATTGTGGATACTGTCCGCGCACTGTGAAATTGCTCAGATATTGGCAAGCTTTGAGGTCCTTCCGAGATTTTGTAAATTTTTCCAATAGTCTATAACTATCATTTAGCACCACAACAACGTTTAGACACGCAAGATTTGGTGCCCTTCAAAAATGTGCAAGAACTTTATCCAAAGAGTGAGAGAATGCAAGGCCCTGTTAAGAGGGCATTAGTTTCACTTGCAGAAGGTAGAGTTCTTTAAAAATTTGTGCGAAAACCGCGAAGAAACTGAGTATGGCCGACGCAAGCCGATGAGCCATTTCCATCTAATCTCTCGTGAAACGAACATTATCGAGCCATCAATGAGGACAACTGTGTGAAAACAACTGAAGAGGGACCTCCTAGATGAGAACAGGTATCACGCGGTCGTGGAGCCCGCAAGAAGGTCCGTGAATGGTGCTAGCAAAACTTTTCCAGTTCGTCAAGTTCGGTCGGTAGCTTACCATCTCCTTCGGCCTGCGCTCACCGGATTACTCTATCTGGATGATTCCTAGATCAAATGCGAGAAGCTCTTCACAGAAACTCGAGAATGATAGTGACCACTACTTGCGTGCCGCAGACAACACCTACCTTGTAAGTCTGAAGGCCTTGTATCGACACTAAAAGAGTAACATTCAAAATCAAATGCGGATTATTGTTGCTGTAAGAGTACCTTACATTCCCTTTTAGAGCCCTCCCCGATATTATTGCTTCTTCGTTTAAGAAGTTAAATTTATCTGGTACCCATAATGTTGGCCGGCCCTGTATGCTTCGCAACGGTATTCCTTTCCATCAACGTGTTTTCAGGAAGTAGAAGCCTTCTGCAACCTATTTTTGTGAAGCAATTCGATACCGAACATGTAAATCTAGGCCAGTGGTAATAGCCGAAAATAGCTGAGAAAAAGCAGCATTATCATCTAGTTCCGCGCACCAAGACTGTTTGTTGTAACGTGACGATTTCATGCGTTAAAACACAAGAAGCACTTTGAAAGTATTCAAAATACGGGTCAAAATGCATTAACGAAGATCTGATAAAGATCCGTCGAAGGCTGCTTCTTGAGAAATCTGAAAATGAACTGGGAAAATTGCCTGCTTCGGCTTCTAGGGCGGTCCCTGTAATATATATTATACAATACTAGGTTGTCGCGAAAAGTTCCCCGCCATTTTCAGCCTTCTTTTTCGAATTCATTTTTCTTCTTCAATACGACCGACAATTACGCTATATATGTGCCACCATTATTGACAAGAACTCCTGCGGTAACAGGAATGTTTGTTGTCAACAGCTTTCAATGGGTGATTCTTTCGCAATTCTACCAAACATTGAGCATCGCCTTTTGATGAGGTAGTTCTCGTTTTGGCGGTGGAATCCATGGTCAACGGCGTCCGAGCCACCCACATTTCCTCATGTGATTTACATGAGCAGCTCACTTCTCGTCACTAATAACCGAGTTGGGGGAGCGATCGCAATGGTTTGTCAAGGGCTAAAAAGTTGAAGCGCGCATCCAACGCACTTGAAGCTGGTGGCGACTCAGACCATGATGAAAACATAAGCCATATTTTCTTTTCTCTTTGAAGAAATGTAAATGGAAGGCCACTGCCCCGTGATAGCCCTGAGGTTGCTCTACCAGCTCGCTGGTATCACGCCATGGATTCTTTTCAATCAGCTCCACGAAGCGTTCGTGATTCACTTCATCTCATTGGCCGGATCGTAGTCTGTCTTAAATCCAAGCCGCCGTCTCTTAACATGTGAAATCAAATCTTCACCCTGTACTGAAAGGTGGAGGGCAGATCTATCATATAACATATATTTTTCAGAGCATCGCTTTCGTTGCTGTTTTTTCTGAGTTCGCAAAGCTGGAACAGCAAAACATGATTGTAGTCAATGACGAATTTTTCGGTCATAATTGCAATGGAATGGCAGGACAAATTAGATGTAGATAGGCTACTGACCTTTATATATGTTTTAAATAGAAAGTTCCGGAACAATCCCGAAAAAATTGGCAATACACGAAAGTGAGTGGCGGGAAACTTTCGCGACAACCTAATACTATTCGCATATTTACTGCGATTTTGGCTTCTGACGAAAAGCATCTTCCAGACAATTCTACGACAACTGGTACATGCAACGACACTCGCACCAGTATGGTGTGGCTAGTCATTGAAAGTTTCTTCGAGCTTCCTTGTTTCGAGGTTCAAGTGGAAAACAAAAAAGGTATTTCACAATTATAGTAAATTGGAAGTCGTGTACATATATAGTACATAGAAGATAGTCAGAAAGTAATTTTTGCGAGAAAGTAGTTCGTGCATTATGTTAGCAAATTATTGCCTTACTTGCTTTATACAGTTTATTTGCCTTCACCTCCGTAGGAAGTTCATGGCTTTTTTGACGCTACATAATGAAATAGAACTGGCTCTTCTAGCAGTACCGAATTAGCGCAGTAAAACACAACGTTCATTTTTCCGAGAAAGTAACGAGATACTTATTAGGAAATCGTGAAGTTTGAAATTAAAACGCTGAGATTCAACTACTGAGAAAAAGTGAAATATTTCCTCCAACACCAAACCGTGATCCACGCCACAGTGCAAGCTCAACTCGAATTATCATGTTCCACCATGCATTGGTGTGAGTAGTATATGAAGAAAAATGGGCGCAAGATTCAAGGAAACTGTAAATTTTTGTTAGTGTCTCTTCCGACTAAAACTCTGCAAAGCAGAGGAGATTACATGGTAAACAGGTATCTATCCCAATCGCATCATGATTTTGAAGGTGTCAGCGAATCGCCAGCGCCATCCAGCAAGAGTCAGACACTGAGAATATGGTTATTTTTTGGCTGCACAAGAAACATTGGACACTGTGAAATCAAGATCCACCTGTGGGAATAGATTGGAGATGACCCATTAACTTCAACTGATGATAGCTGAAAGTCTGGTTAAAAATCCGGAGAGGTTTTCGCCTCTAACAGCGGGTCTTCAGTCATGAATAATTGCGAAGGCTATCTTTTCTGTTGTTTTTTTTTCTGCTCTTAGGACGAGACTTGAAGCAGTATGACTGCTACTGTAGAGCTGAGCCCAATGATACTGTAAGAAGGGTCAGCCGTCCCTACAGCCGCAGTTTAAATCCAGCGCCTCACCTCGATAATCCTTTTCGAGATTGTTAAAGTGATGAAACGTGTGTAAGCTGCTGATAACAAAGACGTAAGCGAAATCCAGCAAAACTCTCGGGAACCCAAGCTGCTGAGAGGGGTCTGCCATTTTCGTTTTCCGAGTGGAAGGAGAAAGAAAATTTCAAGCTCTCTCGATGGTTTTCACACCAAACTATCCTTCATTATCTAACGATTTCTATGGGTCCGCTCGAATGGTGCTAAAACGTGAACTAACACTGCAAATGCATTAATTCACGTAATTTTTCGCGTTTTACCCAAGTTAGTAGGCGAGGTCGGGGCCATGTTCCCCACTTATTTATTCAGCGCACTTACATAACACATAATGATAAAATTAAGAGTAACAAAACGCAAGTGACATCAAAGCAAAAGAAAAGTGGCAAAACAGGAAAACATAAAAAACAAAGACACTACCTACAGCTGACGGTGTAAAGCTACTTCAAATGCCTTTTTGAAGCTTTTGGAGAAAAGCCTTTTTTTGGCTGATATATGTACATAGCACATATACTGAGTGCTTGCCTTCCATTTGAGAAAAGCTACCAAGGTCGTGATTAACGAACTTTTTGAAAGATCTGGTGACAGCTACAAAGATGTGAGTCGACTGGGACACTAGTACTAAATACTAGTGGCGGACGCAGGGAGGCCCCCCCCCCCTTTCGAGAATGGGTCGCCAAACTTTTGAAGTTACTTTACAATACAAATAAAAATCTTGTACTAGTTTTTTTAATTGTTTATTTTTATCATTATTTTTTATGTAATTTTTATCAACTATTTATTATCATAATCAGTATTTTTATTAATTTCATTTTTCGTCTGAGTCCCCAAAACGGCGGAGATCCCAATTTTTTCGCACGCCTCCCCTCCCCCCTCCCGTCCACCTTCTGCGTCCGCCACTATGCAGAATATTGTTCTGCAGCACATAGTCCTCAGGATCTTGGAAAATATTTACTCTGATAGGAGCTATAACGAAAATCCGACAAATCCTGTATATCCCGCGAATTCCGTGAAAATGTCCACATTCAGGCATAGCGGCTGTAGCAGCCTGTAACATTTGAAAATGAAACGTTGTTCGGTTGTGGATGAAAGGTCTGTTTGAACCAAAAGGCGAATTACTAGAAGACTAATCCAACGGTCCAATTCCAGAGATAGTTTCATCCCTGTGAGCGATTCCTTCTTTTCTCGTAAAGAAGGAATTTAGGAAAGAGAAGTTCTCCTCAAAGCACTTGCTACGCTAGAGATCGGTGTAGTAGTACATCCAAACTTTGAGTTTTTCGCAGATTTCAAACCTTTGCTCCGGGTAGGGAATGCTGGCATGTCCTAAATTAAGCAGTAGAGTTTGACGCAGTACTTTCGATTTTTCTCCCTTAGTTTCTTGCTTTCATGGTGAGCTGGCTACTCTGGCTACCTTAGCGTTGTGTGAAGAGGTTTCGTCAATCGCCTAGTTAGTGCTCTGCACCTTTAAGTGAAAGATTATTCCTTTTCTGCTGCAATACGATCACGACATCACTCCTCAGTGGTGATTATCGGGTTCCAAAATCTAAATAGCCTGTTATCTCTCTATAAGCCATTGCGGTTTTTCGCATGTGTTTTCAAAAGACACCATTCTCTCATCTGGCATTAAAATCGTCCCTAAAAACTGCAAATCACGGCACGACGCAGATGTATTTAGTTGATAGCAACTCTTGCACTCTTGACGTCAGTTGGTGAGTTGGTGCTGGATCCATTTTCGGAATCAGCCTGACATTTCAGTAGGGTGCATGCGATAGAATTCAGTATCGTTACGTGGATGATCTCGTATCTACTGGTAAGTCTTAAGATTGTTTGGAGAAGATCCACTTTAATCGTTTCTTTGAAACGTCACCATCCATCTCGTGCTGGTGTGGCGAATGTTGCCGTTCTTCACAGTTTCGATTGTTGATCCGGATAGGTTGAAAACTTCCCCTAATACTAGTTTACACTTACAACATCTTTTCGAAAGAAAAAAAAACTTTAAAATGTGGTGTAGTCCTACGATCATCTCCCGTTCGAAGTCTTCGAACACGCCGCAGGGGTTTACATAATTTCAATATTTCATCATCTAAATTTCTTTTCAGAACCGAAGAGTGGAAGAATTTCAAACCAATCTTGCATCAGTCAATGTGCATTGGAATCCTCTTCCATATGAGTGTGCAAAACCTTTTAACAATCACTGCCAAAAATTAGGACGGGGCTGAGAAGTAGGAAACTGGATGTGGTGGATATCCATACACATATTCTCAGTTTCTTATGAGAGCGAGAGAGGAAGCTGAGGCCTCCGCTCTCAAATACGGCAGTTTTTTACCTGTATTTAGGTTTGTTTAGTCTATAACAGTAATCTCAAGGACTGAAGCGGGTTCTCATCCTGGGTTTGGGGGAGTGAATTTTCAATTCCCATGAAAGTAAGAAGGAAAACGGAAGTTCCAAAATGGGTGTTGAGTGGAAAGCAAAACGGAAAACCGAGAATGCTGCGCAACACTAGTACGTACTACGATAAAAAAAACCTCTTGCTGCAAATTTTGGATTTTTTTTTTCTGAGCGCTCACCACTCAACGGTTAAAAAGCAACACTGAGAAGATGTTATCATTCGTTCCCACTGCAGGAACAAAACTTTGAAAGCCGGTAATAAGAATTGGTAGGAAAGCGAATCTATTGGGTGAACGAATCTATTGGGTGAAAATCTGTGAAACATTCTACCAGCGGCTCGATTGGTGAGATTTTGAATGTATGTAGAATGAATTTCTCTAACTTCTAAAGGTACATAGAAAAAAGGTATCTGTTTTGCTTTTGATAGGCATCGATGCAGGTACCCCCCGAACTCTGCGACTTTTACAACCCAAGTTGGATGACCGTCGGCAAATCTCTATTTCTGCCACTGCGCAGAAAGGACACTCAGAGAAATGTAGCCACTAGAGATGAAGGTGGGGTCTGGTATCTCATTTATGCCTGTCATCGTCAATGGCTTCTTCACTGAGGACCGCTTCGAGGGCGCTGGAAGGCAGAGGTGTGCCCAAAACCAAGAATTCGTTATCTATGTCGCAATTTTCATGCGTAAACTGCAAAACTGAACAGAAAAACCAGGGTCTTGATTGGGAAGTTATGTGCCAACCAGCATATTACTCATACCTAGCCTAGCTCTGGCGAATAATTCGCCATCCCAGAGCGTTGAGGAATCGATTGAAAAATTTTTTTATTAGCAACCCCAGGTCAAACAAAGTCCAGCTACTTTGTATCCCCTGGAGTTCTGGTGAAGAAACGAAAATGCACACCGTTAGTGACCAATACTTCATAGACAGTTACTAACGGTAACTGGAATTCAATGAGGAAATTTATGCTGAGAAAAACATGTTGCAAGTGTTGCAGAACTTTTCAAACATACCAGCAATTCTTCAAGGCTCTCAGGCGTTTACTGTTAAAATCATGGTTGATTCGTTTATTGTTGGAAAACAATCTTTCACACCCAGGAGAAGGGGAGGGAGCAGGTAGACATCTCACAGCCATTTTCAAGAAGAAAGAACTAGGTCGCACTGGATTCCGGATCGTAGCTTACATTTTTTGAAGGGTTGAGTATCACCTTCCCTACATTAATTTTCCCTAACTTCTCCGTTTTCCAGACCAGAATACAGGAAACGTAAAACGGAAGGCCAAAAATGGCCGTAAAATGGGAAGAGTAGGATGGAGAAAGGAATATCCCTTACACTTCTGATTCTTACTAATGTGAAAAATGTACGCACTCTATACATATGAGATTTGAAAGTACTTTCTTCCAACGCTGTCGTTACTTTTTCTAGAAGTGCTGGGAAACCTATGTAACAACAGCTACAAGGAAAGCGTCTTAACTATCACCTTCGGATCATCATTTCAATCTTGGTCGTTATTGAGATACTAAGTATTATTGTTACCAGCAGCTACATTTGGGGCATGTCCACGCTCTAGAGCAAGGAGCGGTAAATCTAATGGGTCCTTTAGTTTGGCGCTGGCGGATGGGTGGGTGATTATGTGCAACAGGGGCACGAAGGGGGCACACATGAAGCATTTTTGAAATCTTCGCGGCATTGTAGCATGTGGGTCACGTGACTCTATTTGATGTGCTCGTTTCAGATTACAGATTACTATTTGCGCTAGAGGTGAGACTCAAAAATCTAGACATTTACTGTGGTACTGAGATTTGGTGTAGGTCTTAGAACAAAAAGATATGTAGAGAATACTTGAACATCAATAAAAGGTCCTGCATGAGAATCCAGTGAATAAATGTGAGAAATCAAGGAAGCTACATATTCTTGATATGCGACGTTCGGCTGCTAAAAAAAACTAGGTGAGTAGTGTGGTAAATAAATGCTGCTGAGCCTCCATCTGAAGCACGGTTCTGGGAGCCTTCATAAGTACACAAGTTTGATTAATAACTTGAGTGGAGCATTGGAAGATGCCAGATTTTACACAGCCATACGGCTGGCAATGTGCTTATGATTTATGTATGCATTAAATATACTCTTTAAATCAGTTCCAGCAACCCCAATGCTACAAACTTTCATTCATTCAGCTCGGCAATTTGATGTAGAGCAGAGATAAATGTCACTCCAATTGAAGTATATCTAGAAAACGTGGCAATCCCATCATCAGAGCATGAAGCAATGACAACACTTCAAGAGACACAAACAGCAGGACAGAGAGACGCTTTTCGGGGTTTCGGAATGTTTGATTGAGGGTCAATTAGAGACCACATGGGAGTAGCCAATTGTTCTATCACAAGTGTAGCCGCCCATTCGCATAGGGACTGCTGAATAGGCTGCACACTTACGACGTGCTCACAAAAAGGAGCAGCACACGGGAACGCAAAATTCCGGGCCATAGCGCTCTATCTCAGAGCTATGTATGAGGCAATAGACTACGGTACACTCCGTCATGTTGTGCCTCTACATTTTTCTTAGAAGCACATTCCTGAAAATGTTCTCGTCTATTGTCTCCCTTCAGATCTGCCACTATAGCCAAGGAAAACAGAATTCCACAAGTGAAGTGGTCCACAAGTCCGGTCGTTCTTGAAACTTGGCATGGTACATCAGTATGAATGATAGATAAGATTATTCATTATTTATTTTATAGATCAGTTTGACCCTTTCAGGCTTTGACGAAGGCGAAGCCGCCAAAACGTTAGCCAACAAAAGAGTCCTCTAATAATCTCGTGTTCAGCTAACAAAACTATAAATCATACTAAAGTAGCTGTTTGTAATAGTAGTGAAATTACTGCTAAAGCTTAGAATTTAGTCAGCGAATTTCCAAAGATGGCACGGACGTGACGACAACCCTGGCAGGACCGAGCAAATAATGGATGCAGGGCCATGTTAGGCCTCAGGTTTTCTCTCCACGTCACGCCAGAAGCTTCTAGACAAACGGTCGCTGTCAAATTCATTAGGATGGTGAAGTTAAGAAAATTAGTAGCTAATGTTCACAGCATAGCTGTAGCAAACATAATTTCTCCCAACCATTCTTCATCTGGTAGAGCCACGAACTTGAGAAAATGATGTCGAAAAAATCTGTTGTTGAAGTCAAATTCATATCAGGCCTTGAGTTTTGAAGAAGAGCCCGGATTCCTAAAGTGAAAGATGTTGATACTCCAGAATCCACTAAATGCTTTGAAACTTTTTGAGACAGTGAGACGAGGATTTATTCTCATCTTTGCAGCAGAGAAAAGTGTTGACCTCAAGAGGTAATCCTGTCATCCTACGAATCTCCGATTGGCTTGGATTTCACAAGTGCTAGAAAGACGACTGATGATCACTTCGGTGATCCATCATATTCACTTCCCAAATCTTCTAGCTAGCTTTTCTGTGGGTTCACTAGTGGAAAGTGTTTGCAACCTCCCACAAGAACTTGGTATATCTTCACGAATATGTACGTGTTTACGTAGAGAAGTAATGAGAGGTACTCGACGTCAACCCGCGTAGCTGAGTCAAATTCTCACCTTCGCTATACATATTTTTATCGAACGATTATGCTTGGTGCACCTTGTAGAGGACACATTATGTACAAATAAGATGCGTAACCTTAAGGTAATCGTTTTTGATTGGTGAAAAGGAGTGGAGGAGTTCTTTCTAACACGTAGCCTGGCGATGTCGAGAAAAAAAATTAGGAAGTTTGGTGAGAACAAAATTCGAGAAAACTTCCCATACATACGGACCATATCCTGTAGATGTAGATCATGAACAGCACCACCTTGCGGAATATTTTGATATCAGAACGTGGCAAAAATTCTATTTTGCGTATATTCCATGTTCTCTGACCATAAGACTTGAGCATCCTTACTTTGGTTGTATGTATATGGGATTTCATCTGTGCTACATAGGTTATTATAGGGACATAATGAAGGGAGCCACTGTCCACAATGTGCTCAAAACGAGTTCAAAAGTCTCGAGGGGCGACAATGAGCGACAGCAGTCAGAGAGAATGGCGAACGAGATTACAACATCAGTGGTTACCTACCGCAACCTGGGCAAGTAAGAAAACCAGCATCTGTAATGAATACGGGCAATCGAAACAAAGGTGAACTTCCCTTTCGTCTACCCCTCACGAAAATATGTATAGTACGACAGCTGAGTATTCCGAAATAGACCGCACGACAGGGCTTGTATCTCATGGACCATTTGCCCTAACGGAAAAGTGGTGACTGCGCAAAGTCAGCGGTGGTGTACCAAATAGGATACACAACTTGCCATGTCATCTACATCAGTGAAGGCGGCCGCTCAATGAGTGTTTTCACAAATGAACATCTGGCAAGTGAAAGACGGCAGAGCTTGATAACACCCAATGGTAAAACATAGAAAAGAGGACCACGGCGAGAATGATTTCAATATAAAGTGCACCATCTTGCACTCGAAAGAGAAATTTCGGCTAGGAGAGCACTTGAAGCGTTGTGGATTTGCACATTTGTCCCCGCATTGAACAGCAGAAATGAGCAGATGTCTTTAACAAGTGATCACGTGCCGTTCTTATCACTATGTGAGCTCTTAGATCGTCGAGATACGGGCGCATGCCTTATAAGACGGGGCTGCAGCTTACAGTATCCGTCCCCTCTCTCGCCATCTTTGACGATCAATTGCTGTTGAGGTGGCATTTTGCTCCGCCACATCGATGGGACACTTCGAGTGGAGGCTCAGTGTCTTCTGACCTGGGTGAGTGGAAGGAACGGGTGTGAGGAGGTCTTTCCTGGTATGGGCGCAGATAGGAAACTTGAATCACTTCCAGGTCTCTGAAGAAGACGTTCAGTCGAAATGTTGGACGGAAATAAAGCGTGCCCCTATGATAATCTGTGCGGCACAGAAGAAACACCACATATAGTCCTTACGCGCAATCGGCGGAAAATTTTGGCGTGGCGCGGCCCTCTTCTGGGGCCGTCTGGTCGATATCGGTAGCCACAGGCCTCACACCTTCAAATAAACTTCAACTAAAGAAAAAAATGAAAGAAAAACACCCAAATGAGCTAAAAATCTGACGAACGAAGGGGACCGCTGCCGGAAGAAGAGGGCCGCGCCGCGCACGCGCCGCATGCCGGGGGCGCTCGAAAACTTTCCGCCGATTGCGCGTAAGGACTTTACAATCTGTTTTGCGTGTTTTCACCTGGTAGAGGGACTTCGGTCTTCACTTATTCGGACCATCAATTTTGAACTCAGGTTGCATTTTTAGCGCAGTATATTACTAGTGTGTTACTCTATAAACAGTGCTCTTTGAAAGCACACATACAACCTTTGTAGTCTACACGCCCTAGCTCTGCTGCTTGTATTTTCCACATACCAGAATATCTATTTATAGTACCGTTTAGTAACAGTGCAGTGTCAGGCATCTTCACATTTGCACAAACAGCAAGAACGAAGACAACAATACAGCCCATTGTTTCCTGAAGCTTTCACAAAAAAAAAACGCTGGCAATTCCTTGGTCAAAGAGATTTATCACTCCTATTTGCATATTTTTGTGGTACAATCGATGGGTAACAACATTTGTCGAAAGCGGTTGGTATCTAAGACAATATCACTTCCGTTTTACGACCATTGTGTAATGCAAACAGTGTCGGTCATTTTTCGCACAAAGATCAGCAACAGTCTTTTTTGGGAAGAGTGGAAAATGGTCACTATTAGTTCTAACCGAATATTCGTATTCGAATAAAAATGAATAGTCGAATATTCGAGAAGGTCGCCGTATTCGAATATATTCAAGTTCGAATATTCGACAGATGGCACCATTCGAATATATTCGAATATCCGAAGCTTACATTCGATATTGAAGAGAGCTTGAGACGCAAGTGGAGGAAACACGTTCTCTTCTATGTTTCTGCTAAGCTCCATGGCAAAAGAAGTTTTGCACAATCTCATCCACACTGCCTAGTTCGCAAAAAGATATATCTGTACTCGTGACCATGGGTTCTTCACTGAAACTTGGTGTACGGTGGCTAGGAAAGGCGGAGGGCTATCGCAAATTCAATATTATTAAGTTGGTGCATAATTGATGCGGCTTTTCCCTTATTTCTTTTCTGCTCAGAAATTGGCACTTTTCAAATGGTTTTCGCCATAAAACAATCCATTTTTCCAATCAATAAAGGTGCCTCAGAAAATGTATCCACATCAGCCACCCTACCAGTTTGGGAATGACTAGAATGCAGCACTGTCATTTCAGAGATCCTTTTGACGAAAGAATGACCAGCAAAGCCATGTTGAAAGATGATTCAAGTTCATATGATGTAAGCCTTACGGTTGAAGAAACAAGGTGTCGCCCATCAGATTCCAAGCCATCAGGAACTTTGGACAGCAGTGGAAGAGGACGAAAATTTCACAACGAGAATGCTTGCCGAAAACTTCAATATGGACCATTCGACCATCGTAAAGCTCCGAAAGAAAAACATGGAAGTTGGCTGAACGGGTCCTATCGAATTCTCAGACAGGACCTAAGCTATACTTTACTCGAATTTGCACCGATTTTCTGCAGCGAAACGAGCAGGCTCCATTTCTGAGGAATCTCATCAATCGAACCTCCTTTACTTCCACGGCCGCCAAGACTTTCTAGTCGTCGAAATTTGGTAGTTAAGCTCTTTTTAGCTCATCTGTGAGGATTGTACCGGCATATTTCAACTACTTTTACATTTTTCGACTGCGCTTCTCTGATTATTCTTCAGCTAAAATTTCATTGAAGTTGCGAAATGACTGAGTTGCATTCCAACCTTTCCGACAACCCACAGCATTTGCAACCTTTGAGAGTGTACCTGTGGAGAAGCAGCTCATAGTAGATAATATAGCAAAAGTTCTAGAAACGGCAAAGAAAGTACTTGGGAAAAGGTTTATCTATGCTTGTCCAGTGGCAAATCCTAGGTTGTACCAGAGTTAGGCAGTGTGATCGCCAGGCTGTCTGCAACGTGAGCATTTCGGAACGGGTTGCCAACTCTTAAAAAATCACCGAAAATTGAGAAAAGTGGTATTTCGCTGTCTCTGCAGGTTTGGATTTTCATAAGTCCAAACAACGAGCAGTCCACCGTTGACAGAGCGGAAATACTGTGAGGTTTCCGTCATAAGTTTCCAAACACGAAACGGAATTTAAATCTGAAGGAAGTTAAATGTGGTTTTCAGAAATCGGATCAAGGCTTTACACTACCCTAGCATTTCGCAAGTAACATTTATTCGATTTCTCGATTATTCGAGTATTCGACTTTTCGAAGGTTCGAATAATCGAAGATTCGAAGGCCGTAATATTCGAATATTCGAATTCGAATACTTCTAGAATTTCCCATTCTAATGTTATTAGTTCGTTCGCTCGAATGGTTTCGATAGCTTCGAATATTCGATACGCCAGTCTTCGAATGTGCTAACCATAATCACTATCGAAAATCTCCAGAAACTTTGGGCTTTTTCTGTACTTCTACGGAATTCGCAAGTTGAAGGTCGTAAGAACAAAAAACACTGGAGCATTAGAAATTTGAAGTCGACAACCCGTTCACCAGCGCCACGTACCTTTACTTTTGTAAAATCGTCGACGATCACAAACTAGCTGTCTCCAAGTTACGAGCTTTTACGACATTTCCGTGAACTACAGATGCGCTTTGCAGATGGAGGGCTCAAAATGTCGGTCTGATGGAGCTTTTTTTTGGCTTGCTAACAAAGATTGCAGCATTCTTCCACTGAAATGTGAAGGAATGGTTAAAGGGAACGCTCATAGAAATCATCCTTTTGGAGATATTGTCAATCCCAGAATTTTTAGGGACGTAGAGCTCATAACTAAGGATGAAATAGAAAGAAACGTGAGAGGAAGCCTAGGAAATGTGGTGCGGTTTCTAACGCGATTTATCGCGCTCCCTTGGCACTCGTGAGTCCCGCCACGCGGAAACCACACGCACTTGTGTATGTGAGCGAGCTCTCATGTAAGCTAGCGTGGAGGTATATCAAAAAATTCCATGTTGACACCAGCGTCCACGACAACTTCTCCACAGGTACGTATCAATTCAATTCTTAGTGTTCTGCTTACTGTTACGATTCATTAGCAACCGATGACAAATGGCCTACTTCAAAAACGAAATTCTCTGTGAGTGCTGCGTTTAAGTCAGAGCCTCGGGAACGACGGCCAATAGGTCGCCAAAGTCGCTCGACATTCTGCTTATTCCATTCTATAAATTACTGCATAGGCCTTTAGGTGACTAGAGTTGCTGTCCATTAATCGCCTTCTGAGAAGAGCGGAAGATCAGGATTAATAGTTGCGAAACTACCGTTGCTCAACATCGATGGTTTCAAACCTCTTTGATCCCTCATGAGGTTCTTGGCGTCGTAGGGGAAGCTAGCGAATTTCTTGCTCTCAGATACTCTTATAAGGGTAGGGTCTTCCTCTCTTAGCTACTTTTCTCCTGATGTTTCGAATGTTCCTGAGCGCTTTAATTACCTCCTTCCTGAAGCGTTGACTGAAACAGCCACATCTGCACGGATCCACTGTATGAGAACAGCACCGCTCCATTATTTTTCCTTTGATTTGGTTTTTTACCTCGGATATCACAAGATAAGGCGAACTGAGGTAAGCTTCCTATTGACGTTTCCAGATCGATTAAAGCTCCATGAATTGAACGACGAACCACACTGATAATGAGTTGGTGGCCATGGCCGGAGCGGTGAAGGGTGCTGATTTGTTGGTTTCTCTGAAGCGAGTGCTCGACCCTGCGGCATACTAGTATGTGACTCGTGAACGCTTTTCACCGTTTGTGACAGGAATTTTGTTTCATGGCGTGATATCATACTATCGATAAAAAGTGGTCTGGTATTTTTGGAACGTCTAAGAAGCGAAAAAAAAGTCACAGAAAAAGTTGAAAATCACGTTCAATTTTGAAAATCTGGTCTTGCAGGTGCATTGAGAGGAGGTATGTATCTGCAAAAAAAGATGGAAAGGAAGAAACGATAACCAGGATTCGTTAAAAAGGCTGAGTTAGAAGAACGTTCCATGTTTTCGAAAAGCACTGTGGATCTGTTTCAGTGAAAAAAAAAGCAGAAAATCAATATTTATTGAAAGCTTGTGGGACAAGGCTACGGCAAGCGATGAGAAATGACTGAGGTGGAACCAAGTGAATGATCAATGGGTGGTAACAACGGTTGTATCCAGACGGCTTCGAGATGGTCACTGCATATTTTCGGACGATGTTTATCCTGAAATAAGTGTCTTTCATAAACGAAGCAAGAGTATTTGGGCAACAACTCTCTAGTTCCGGCTCCTTTACTGTTATTGTACAAAATGATGGGGTTGGCAACAAATCTTAACCGCCTCATGCAATGGCGGTGATAAGAGCAACGCTCATTAACTAGCGAAGCTGTCATTCGTCAAAATTCTTTGGTGTAAGGTCTAGGTGAATGCTCAGAAATATAATGAAGTAAAATTTGTTCTCTTATTCCCATTTCAATTTGCACTGGATTTATCAAAACTTGTAAGTTCACATAGACGCACGCCGTTTACGTCATCAATTAGTATTATTTCGTACAGATTATGAGACTATGCCCACTACTGTTGTAAAATTCTTCCGAAATAGCATTTAGCCGGTAGATACATATAAAGCGGCACGCGAGTAAAGGGTGGCCCAAAACTATGTTAACACCGTACGAGTTACTGCCTCTTCCTCGAAAATATATTTATTAATCTATTAGTTATAGTTTTGCACTTCCGATATTCACTTGTAATACTTAAAACTCATGAATAGCTCTTTCTTACCGCCACTGCGGATCTACTGCCCATTTTCATAGCAGTAGTATTTCGGCGCGCTATTTCTTCAGAGTCATCGGACTGACCGAGACAAGGAGACACTGCCCACTGAACGCCACCTTTGACACTGGAGAAAAACTGTTCCTCGGAACCTGCGACAGGACAAGAGCTGGTGGAGTCGGTGTCCTCGTCAACACGAACTTCGTCATGAACATAGATTCATTCGAACAACTGACAACCCGAATCGGACGTTTGCGGTTGAGAAGATGTGGATCAATACCGGCCTTGACAATCTTCGTCGCCTACGGTTCAACATCCAGCTATGACGAGGAGGAGATTGAGGCCTTCTATACGGACTTGAAGTTCTACAGGGAAGACCACACATTCTACAAGGTCATCGTTGGCGACTTGAACGCCAAGATTTGCCCTAGGAGAACGCCTGAGGAACTTCTCATCGGTACCCACGGCCTGCAGAGGAACGAACAGGGAGAGAGGCTGTCTGAGTCTATCACGACGACGAAGACCATCCATGGTAACTCGCAATTTCAGAAGCCAACCTCCGTTCGATGGACGCGGGTGCCAGCCGGTGGAGAGTACCATAATGAAATTGACCACATCATCGTCAATCGAAGGTTCTGCCTGACCGACGTCGGTGTTGTACCGAAGTTCTACACCGGATCAGAGCATCGCCTCCTTCGTGCAAGATTCTTCTTCTCGCGCAAAGGAGAGAAAGCGGCGAAGTTCAGGAAGAGGACTCCCAAACCCGTCATCAATTGGGATCTCTTCACTTCGTTAACCGGCTTTTGGGAAGATGCCGTTGTCGACAACATCGACGAAGAATACGATCGGCTTGTTCAATATCTTCGCGACAGCGCAAGGGAAGCCGAGGGCTCTAGAGCCACAAAAAGCCGACTGTCTTACGAGACCCTCGAGCTGATACGCCAGCGTGGAGTCGCGAGAGCCGCAGGCAACTACCAACTAACGTCCGAGCTCGCAAAACGGTGCAGAGAAGCGATAAAAGAAGATCTTAAAGAGAGACGAGCAGCAGTATTGGCCGAAGCCGCGGAGGCAGTAAAAAGCATTCACAACGCCCGTCGTGACTTCGCCAATCGCAAGACCAAGATGACCGCCCTCCGGCGCCCAGACGGTACAATTTCTTCATCAAGACGGGTAATGGAGAAGGTCATCCGCGACTTCTACTCGGATCTCTTCGATAGCCACGTCCATCTCCCCCAGTATCATCCTAGGGAGGATGGATATGTTGTCCCATCACTTCTTCCTTCCGAAGTCCGACATGCCATCAAGTCGGTGAAGAATCGTACAGCACCGAGCCCCGACAGGATTCGACAGGAACATCTGAAAATTCAACCGCCA
>KN726383.1:0-12234 GCA_000816745.1 Ancylostoma duodenale
GGCGGAAAACGGAAAGCGTAAAACGGAAAACGGAAAATTCCGCACACCCCTGCTAAGCACTCCATCGTCATTGTATGGAAACAGCGACTACAAAACTTATCCACAACATGGCCCCAACCAGACATCACGAAAATGACCCTGTAGAATCCCTCCCTCGAAAGCCTCATAGTCCAATGTTGGCACTATCAAAACACTTCTTGCTCCTGTCGAGGCAGCGTACCTTGGTGGAAAAAAACTTTAGAAAATGCAGCGAAGTCAAAGTTGAAGTGACTTGCTACTGCGTTTCCATCCGTGGCGATTTCAAAGAGAACAATGACTCCTTTAATGGAAGAAGTGGAAGAGTCACTGTTCGACATCAATAGTAAGGAAAAACTCGTGGAGGCTCTAAAGTATGTAGCTTGATCTATCACGAAAAGCAGTTGGAGCAGCACTACAGGGTGCGGAAAAAGTATTGATAGTAAAATCAATCTGTTCTACAACGCCACAGATACAATTATCACAATATTTTCTATTGAGTGAGAACTAGGCAAAAACTGATATCCTATCATTCATTTTTGATTCGGTCTCCTTCTGTCGTGACATGCTCGCGGAAACGACGCGGGAAGGCATCCACGGTGCGCCGCAGGCAGCTCGCATCGAAATTTTTCGATTCACGCGTCAAAACAACATTTAATGGAGCGATATTTTTGTGAGGTTCAGCACAGGCTCTTGCTTGCAACACTCTATACCGAGTAATCAAGTGGATCGGGACTATTCCCAGTCTTGAGAAGAAATGAAATCGTGAAGAATTGCTTGACAGCACTCTTGCGTTTGGCGAGTCTTATTGGCAGGTGCGAAATCTTGTTGGAACACGTGCGGATTGTTTCCAAAATGGGAATTCAGTCATGGTAGGACACGAAAACAAGTGATTCTACCCATTTAAAAGAGGCACGGAAACATTAAGAAAAAAATCATCAGTACTTTTTCCGCACCCTGTATTTCGATTAAGGATAATACAGTACCACTAAACGCCATGTAAATACCCATTGTAGTCCCAAGAAGAATTTATTGTATTCCCCCTGCTAACACGCTCTGTGGGTGCTGGTAGTAGCCAATTACTTGCCATACATCGTGCGTAACGTAATTTTTGTTAAGACCTAAAGAAGGCGTTATGCGCTGGAAGCTTGTCAAGTGAAACATAGAAAAAGCTCTCATCCTATGCTGAACAAAAGAGACTATGCATGATCTAAAGGCAGCACCCACGGGAATTTTCGACCTCGAGATTTCGGTACAATTAGGGTAATCGCATGTGCTGAACACTGCTACAATAGCGAAAACAGTCGAAACCTTGAAAATCCCTGCTTTCTGTGGCCTCTTATCTCATTGCTTTCAAGCGCCTCGGACAACTTGAGCGAGCTGTTCGATGTGGACCGATCCAGAAAAGTCGATATCGCTGCGTTCTTTGTCAGCTGTTTTGTTGGTAAAATCATTCGTTTGCACTGTTTTGCAGTGTTTCTGAGGATGGTGAAAGAAAACAAGAATTGAAAAAGATTGCATAACCAGTCAAGATGCCGGAGAAACACTAACGAGTTCCAAAATGATCCTAGTATCATGAAAGAATTCAAAATTGAAGTAAGTGACGAAAATCAGGTCACACTAACTAACTAAACAACTAAACAATTGGATTTGTAGTAAAATAACAAGTAGAAAATCTTGCTATCGTAGGCATTGGAAAAAAGGAGAGCTAAAGAGTAAAAAAGAGCTTCATAATCCCAAGAAAAGAAATGACTGCCCATCTGATCAGCTAGCAGCAACAGTTCGCTGCCGTCACAACTCAATCGAACGACCCCACTGTATTACAAATCTCAATTTTGCTCTTAAAATTCCGGTGGTTCGCTCCTCGAAGGTGTCGGAGACTCCATTTTCGCCCTACATCACCCTCCTACGTCCGCCACTCATTCATAGGTGCAAATATTAATTTTGTTTTATTCCAGCTCACCCGGCTGACAGCACCCACGGAAACTTTTGTGTCTGGGATTTTGATCGTTGTGGAACCCTAACAACTGTCCCGATTCTGCAAAAGAACAGCATGGAAAACCCAACTTTTCTAAGATATAACTAGCTGAATGTCCCATCCTGGATCAGCAGGATCAGCGTGGGGTCGTTCACTGTATTACAAATCACAAACCGCACAAATTTGACACCGTAATCTGAGAGCGCACGTGGCGGGACCAACGCGCGCCGGCGTAGCCCACCCTTTAACTTACAGTACTTGCGCTTGCGCGGGCGACTTGTGCACCTCACCATGTAGCGTTTTTGGTGTGTAGGAGAAGCGGTCATGTGTACTTCCAGGCTGTCCTATATCCAATTAGGTGAATGAAGTGATGAAGCCACATGATGAACATGACCTCTTCCTTCCATTCTTTTTTTGTTCACATTGAACGATACACACAGTATTTCCTTCCTTTCTATCTAGGTGTTTTCGGGCTCATGTTTGTTTAGGTGGCCCATTAGAGCATTGAATACTGGACTTGGCGTTCCAAGGAAATTCGTTCTTGCAGTATTTTTCATTGGGTGGGAATGAATTTCGGTGTGATGTTTCTGATGTTTCTATCATCGTCATGCCTACAAAATACGTGAATGTGTGGTTGAACAGAACGGAGTTTCATCTATGAGATCGCAATCAAAGATGGTTTTTTTCCACGTTGAAATCCAACGCCTCACTGAGATATCTTAATAGGCTCTTTCGTGTTTTTTTCATGAAATTTTTCGTTTTGAAACCAAGCATTCCTCCTGTTGGGGCTCTGCGCTCATTTCAGAGTATTTACTACGACATGCATTCACGGAGGGGTTCTCGACCATTATCAGAAATAACTGCACACTTAGGTGCTCTGGGAGAACCTCTACAAAAGCGATATAATTGCTCTTTGTCTAAAAACCACTTGGGAACTGAACGGGCCCACGGAATTACGTAAATACAACGGAAAAAGTGATTGAGATGAGAAAAGAGATAGAAGGTGAGAAGGTGGACAAGTCGCCTGTGCAAGCGCAAGCACGGTAAGTTAAAGGGCGGACTGCGCCAGGCGCATGCTGGTCCCGCCGCGCGCGCGCTCCTAATACGGTGTCAAATTTATGCGGTTTGAGATTTGTAATACAGTGAACGACCCCACGCTGATCCTGCTGATCCAGGATGGGACATTCAGCTAGTTATATCTTAGAAAAGTTGGGTTTTTCATGCTGTTCTTTTGCAGAATCGGGACAGTTGTTAGGGTTCCACAACGATCAAAATCCCAGACACAAAAGTTTCCGTGGGTGCTTCAGCCGGGTGAGCTGGAATAAAACAAAATCAATATTTGCACCTATGAATGAGTGGCGGACGTAGGAGGGTGATGTAGGGCGAAAATGGAGTCTCCGACAGCTTCGAGGGGAGAACCACCGGAATTTTAAGAGCAAAATTGACAAAAAATTTGTTCCAAATTTAAATAGTTGAAATTGGGTTATTTGAGGAGTAGTGGTAGAATAGGGAATTGAAATCCAAAATTTCTATCTGTGTATAAGAGGAATTTTACAAAACATTCTCGGAAATGCGGTTCCCCATTCTTTGAGGCAGGGGGTTGGGAAAGGACGCTCCCACCTAGCTCTTTCACACTCCGATCAATAGATTGAATACACTCACAGACTAACAGTATTAGGAGCACAAGAATCAAGTTAAAAAACAACACTGGTGTCTGTCCTCATGTTTGTGCGTGCATTAGCATACAAAAGCATGCTCTGACGGACGACTTTTTATAATAATCGTAAGGGTGTTTTCGTGCCATGCCATGTGCATGAATTTCTTAAGAGGCTCTCGACATATGTGTGAGCAAAAACAATCCTACATAAGGTGGAAGTAGAAGAAACGTGGAAGTGGCAGTAAATAGTGATGTTTCACGTTTACAGAAAGCTGCTTTGTAAGGAATCTATGGCTATACACACAGCTGCAGAGATTCTGAGGTGCTTTGGCAGCAGTAACCTCGTTCAGATCGATACCTTTGTCATCATATGCATTACGAATGCATGAAGTCATGCTTGATGCTGGAGAAAAAGGGTAATGAAAGCATTTGGTGTTGGCTCGGTTTTTACGCGACCATTGAGAACGATTTACGAAACAGTATGCGAAATAACGACCATAGCTGCTGAATATTCTTACCAGTCCTGAAGACGCTTCTTCTCTGAAGTTTCCTCCCACGGTGGATCCGCGGTAAGAGGCCGTAGATCAGCGGTTGCTCTCGATAAATCCGCGCAAGCCCGCTATGGAATAACGGAAGTGACGTCACTCCCGCACAATACCCGCAAGTGGCCACGGTGGATCCACACATTCCCACGGTGGATCCGCAGTATCATTGTTTCCCACGGTGGGTTCGCACATGCTACACGGTGTACCCACACATTCTTGCGGTGGATCCGCAGTAGAACTGATAAGATACATCATAAACTTAAACACACCGCATGTGTTGACGCGTATGGCCTAGTCGATAAGGAGTCGGACTTCCTAGCAGTCATTCGAGAGGGTCGGTGAGGTTCAAATGCGGTGGTGGAGAAGAGATGAGAGGAGAGGTGGGAAGTCACAGAAAATTTGCACTTTTCTTTCTTGGTGATGACGACACAGATTTACTATTTTAGCCGAACTGTCGCATGCAACATCCTACCACATATCGCTGTGGATCCGCATATGCCCTCACTAACTCCGCGATATTTCCGCGGTGGATTCACACATGTCCGCAGTGGCCAACCGGCTCCACACCTCGGGTGAACCGCGGATCCACGGCGGGCAGAAATTTCAGAGTATGGGGATGATAAGAACGAAATAAGCTATTGGCAATAGCATCATGTGTGCTATTGAAATCGCTCTTACAATTTTATCCTCTTCTCTCTGAATGAATCTTCAGCAATTCCAAAATATATACGTAGCATTTGAGAAAAGAAAACTCTTTAAAAATACTGAAAAACTACAGAACTGCAAAATGAGGCTTCAAGGACTCAACCTGAAGACCTAGCTTATGCAAGGCTCGAAGTTGCTTTATTAATGCGATTCAAATTCCTTCTTGACGAAGTGCGATTAGAGCCATCTCACTTCTGGAATTTTCGTCCAATCACGTGAGGAAGAACGTAAGTATTTGTATTTGTTCTTTCTGCATGCTCCTGACTTAGTATCATCAGTATTGATGCTCCATCTCGCACCTCACTCTCTTTTGCAAGAGCTCCTACTCTTACCGGCAACCTTATGTGTCTCAATGAAACCACGCATGTTGGTTTTGAGACGGTTGTCCGGCTTGCTTGTACCAAGATAGGAGTCAGTACATGTGTTGTGGCAGCTGTTACGGCAAGCTCCGGTGGCGCATTGGGATGCGACCGGCGCTTGCTTCGCTGACTGGTGAAGATGACAAGGCCCTCCCTATCAGAACCATTAGATCTTCACCGATTTCGTTCCTTGTGAATTGGCTGGCCTATTTTTTGTTGTTATTGAGAGGCACTGGATGTTAACTTCTATAGATTTCGACAAACTTCGGGTAATGGTCTAGGGCAAGTCATTTAATTATTGCATTTCCCTTAGCTTCAATTCTTCTTGTGTATTTGCAGAGCATCCTAGAATGCATCCAACAAACAAATAAACAGAGACCAGGGACAAGCGTCCGATGGGGATTCCTAATGAGGGAGCCGTATGGAGGGATAGGGGTAGGGAAAGTAGAGAGGTGGCTTGATCAATCAATGTAACGTGAAAGTTATGATTGTTCAATGATGTTATGATAATTGACGGTCTCCACTTGCCAGCAAGAATGGTCACGTAATTACTCAGATAACTGGATAAGGCAAAAGCGGCACGACCTGCAAAGCCACGCCCCCAAGAAATGGAAGGCAGACATTGCTGCAAGAGGAGCAACTGCTGCATTCCGACTGCAAAGAGCAGCAAACCCCGTGTTTCGGCTGCGTTTTTTGCCCGATGAACTGTAGTGCCATTCAACCTGCGTTCTGCCTGCTCCTTGCCACGTGGCGACACGCCCCCTGGGAGGTGTATATAAGCCGCTGGTTGAGGATCAAAGTTTAGTCGTGTCTCCGCCGAAGCGGAGACAAGGCAAGCACAGCCAAACTCGTCAGGCCGGCTGAGGCCCGGGTGAAACCGTGGCCCAGTGCAATAATAGGTCAGACGAGATCCGTGCGGTGAGGACGCGTGCGGGTGCGGCGCGGACCTGGAAGTCCGCCGCGGGACCGCAGCGTCCCCCAAGCGCTGCCGCGGAAAACGCGTACGCGTTCGGGACTATTTTTGGATGAGCTTGGGTAAGCATCCACTTACCCAAGTCTGCAACACGAACACAGCCCTGTGCCCAGATTGAGCTGCGAGCCTAGGTTTGCGACATGCAAACCAGTTCATCGCCCCCTGAACACAGCTTTCTGGGGACGAACGCAGCTTGTGGGGCGACAAATAAGCTTTCACCTCGCGGTGTAACTGCTGTTGAAACGTGTTCGGCCTGTGTTCGGCTTGCGTTCGCCGTCCCGGAATCTCTGAGTAGGTGTTAAAACAGGACTGATTGGCAGCGCATGCGAGAAGTCGACCTCAGCTCTGGCATTTGCGAGACCACGGAGATCACATGAGATATGGTCTATTAGCTCGCAGAGGGCGCCTGATCCGACTTTGTCTGCAATTACGACTTTGCCCGCAGAATGCGTCCTAATGAATATTTTAGCGAATGACAGTAGGGAAACATCAGAATGGACGGAATCACACCACATCATATCAAAAAAGTACAAAATATAGATCAGGTAGCCGAGAAAATGATGAAGTCGTAACTGCGGACAAAGTCGGATCGGGCGCCCTCTGTGAGCTAACGGACTGTACGTTCCCCACCTGCGTTGCGGCGGCCGCGAGGGGATAGAGCATAGACAGGGGGGTGGTGGGTAGAGGCAGTACAGGTACCCGTGAGTAATCGGAAACGCAGAGATCGAGAGGACTCGCAGTGCGCGGCAAGCTCTGATCGTAGTTGGGGAACGTATCTCGTGCAACCGACCACGGATCCCATTCTCGGCACCTTCAAGAAATTTTTGCGATTTTTTTTTGGTTCGGAACCAGTTCAGGGTTTGGTGTGGAGTAAGAAGGGTGGAAACATCCGAAAATGAAGTGTGGTAAGCGAATTCGATCGATTTTTCAAGCGAGAATTCGTATGAAGGGCTCGTCAGTTCGTCTAAAGTAGGATGACTCAGACCTCGCGCTGAACTTCTCTGAGTAGAAGTCGGCAAACGTTTCTCACGCATTCATACAGCATGATTAGCTCTATCGTTCGCCAGATTTTCAACTTTCTAGGTCTTCATATGTATTTGGGAGCTCGATGGGAAATTTGGCGAATTGATGGGAAGACGTCGGAAGCGGCCTGGATCTTCACAAGAAATCCAGGAATAAACAACAGAAATGAGTGTCTATCATTATCAAGCGTTCTTCTTCCTTTCCTGTTGTTATGTGGGCTATCGACTATAGATCAAATAAGATCCGGACGTTGAGTACCAACCAGTCGTCCGCTGCAACGGTCAGTCGTCTGCAGCAGTCGTCCGCTCACGAACATGTGAGGACACTTCCGCAAGTGGTGGAACGCCTGGTGGGTCCGACCCCAATCTTGAGTATTCTCATCGTACCTTGCCTTAGACGACGTTGGAACTGGCAAAGTGAGATGAGACATTTGGTCGTATATGGCAAAAACAAGAATCACTAGATCCACTGTCAGAACTCTGAAAAAGACGGTTTCTTCGAAACGTAAAGTCGAAGTAAGTGAGTATTCCACCATACCAACCTGGAGTGGCAAACAATTCTCATCAAATTGTCTTAGGATGCCCAGGTTCAAATATGAGCGAACATGGAAATTATTCTAATGAATGATACTATATGAAAGAAGTTGAGCCAGATACTTCCAAGAATGGGTTTATAAATTTATAAAATTTGCTTAGTAGAGACTTTCTTTTCAGACTCAGTTCCTAATCTTTTGGAGTGGGCAGCGTCCCACAGTGGTCCTTTTCGCAATGGTTACTGCGACTGTTACCTCATAAGGAAGAATTTTACTGAATGAACTTCAACGGACTACACAACTAACGGAACTTCAATGGATCACAACTCAATTCGGTCTAGCAAACTGCTACAGACGCCTCACAGATCCGAGTTAGAAGCCGTTTTGAAACATGGCATGCATGCCACTGGAATCTGTGCATCGAGGAGACTCAGAGTCTGTCAGTATCTGCTAGCGACGTTCGATACTGGAGTTGTAGTATTTGTTAAGCTGCGGCAAAGCATCTCTCGCGATCCCCGATTGATGTTCATCTTCTTCTTCTGTAGTTTCACTTTCAAAGACTCTGCGAGCGCTCCTTCAGAAGCAAGCTATTTGCACTGGCATGCGTGATTGACACACATCACCCAACCGTCGCCCCACTACCTACTTCCCGCAAAAAAGTCTCGCTTGTAGGGAAGAAGAGGGAACAATCCCGTGATGGTCATCTAACACGGCATGTGAAAGTCGTAGAGCTCGAGAGCCTCCCATTTAACTATTATTTATATACATAAAGTGTGTTATCAGGTTGGTGCGAAACTAGTTGCCGAAATGAACACTCCAGTTCAGAATGTTATGACTTGGTTTAAGCACAATGTTTTTCATAGGTTTATGGTCCTTCTAATTCGCCAAATTTTCCCTAACAAAGATTTGGAAAAGATATGCCTCTACAATGGAAAATGAAATTACAAAACTCTAAAATCTTTTGGAAGGCGATTTTGGCACGCTGTAGACCAGCAGTCCGCTGCTCTCGCATGTTTGCATCTGGGACACGGGAAAAGTGATAGTGATAGGTCTGAGGAATGGCGAAAATGAGTGAGGACCTCGACGTCTTACTGCGCCAGTTGTTGCCGGGTGAGTTTCTGAGTTAGAGGCTTAGTGCTACCCTGGCGCACGGTAAAAACTCGATCCCATTCACCATTGCCAACCACATCTACAGCAGATTTTCGGACATCAACTCGAAATTACAGTATTAGGACACCGCTGTTAACGGTTGACTAGTTGGAGGAGGCTGCAGCCAATCACACCCTTACAGCACCACCAAACTCTGACTCAACCTCCCCAGAGAGTAGATCTGGTTTAGGAGAACTTAGAAGTGGGAAATCGTCCCTACCCATTCCCATTCCCATTTCTTGTTATCGTACAGGAACCGGCTTTATCTACAATACTGACATGGTCTACAAATGAGTCCTTTTGGGACGAAAAATTAAGTTACAAAAGATGTCACACCAGCTGAGACGCTCAGAAGATAAGATCGTGCGGTGTTCACGTCCACACCTTTCTTACCTTGTTGGTTGAAGTCAAATGTTTTGAAACTGTAGTACAGTGAACGATCATTCTTGCTCTCATCGTCCGGATGGTAAGATCCGGTTAAGTTCCCACGGCTGAACCTTAACGCTTGATCGTCTAGCGACATCCAGCAACTACGACCATAGTTGCATTTGAATTTGAAGGACATTTGAATTTCTTCGTAGGAAGGAAACTCTGCGAAGCCCTAGCTCACTGTCCATTGGGAAGGCGATTCCAAGACAAAACAAATGCAAGGTTACCGGTCACGTCCGATTTAGAGTGGTCGAGTTTAAAGTCATTATCTGAAATCACCCGAGAATCTCGTAGGCTCATCACTTGTTCGCAGCTCCACAAAAAGGTACTGAAAAGAGCTAGCCAGAATATTTAGGTGGCTTTTGAAAGAGGGGGAAAAGCCCTTTCACAAGATCACACAAGTTGACTTGAAATCCTTCAAATTCCACAAAGGAGAGGAGTTTATTTGTGCATACCCCAAACGGCAATTAATTTAGCACCAACCTGATACATTATATGGTGTGCAACTGAAGGCTACAGACGCGTCCTTCCTCACGCCAACACGGAATGTCACCTATCGACTTTTCATCATATTTTAGAAGTGTAAATATAAAGTGTTGCAGGACTTTTTGGAGGACATAAATTCGCAAAGTTTCTGGTTGCAATATTCCTGCACTGATTGATTCTTTAGATTCCTTAGATTCTTTGAACTGTCCAGTGTGATATAGGACTGTTTCAAAGTGTTTAACATAAAGCGTGAAGTTTTTTTTTTCACCAGAATAACAAGATCAAATCTCAAGCGGGCTTGATTTACCATCACTCGTTCGTTCCTACTGATCTGAACAATAATAAATTGTACAGTGCCTTCGACACAAATCTCTAGATTTCTTCTCCCCGTGGCTTAACCTGAGCAATCAAGAATTCCCATGTGCATATGTCACAGGGCCATCATCCGCTAAGGGAGGTTGGTTAAAGCCTTATTATTCATTCTTTCCTGACATGACGTAATGCTTTTTGAAAATGGGCGCCGCATGCCCTTTGGATACTGCAAACAAGTAATTTAGGCGTCGACGTGATGACAAAACGAACGGAAGCCAAAACCAGGGAGTGTAAGCCATCAGAAATGAGTGAGAATATCTTTTCCGAAAAATCGAAAAGTCACATAACTGAAGAAGGCGGGTGACGTCAAACAAATATGTCGACGCTACACGAAAGGTCGTAACTTGTTTTCGAGAGAAAGGCATGGAAAACCGAGCGGATTCTCCGGATCTCTACACGAAGCTACAAATGGAAGCGACAGCATTTCAATTTTGATAGGTTTTTTTTGAACAAAGAAAAATTGGAAAACACATTTAAGGCCAAGATATTGAGAAAGTTGCTGAGAACGTAAGAAAAATTCAAAAACTGAGAGGTGTTAGAAGCGGTTATTAGGTTTTCTTCGCCTCTACTATAGGCGATTTGGAACACAATAGATAGCACACCCACCTTTGCTCGAGAGCATTTCTCTCAAGCAAAGCTGAATTCCTCTCCTTCCCCACCTTCTACCAGTAAATGAAAGAAAATTGTACGTATTTTGTTGCTCTTCCTTCCGACGCTGGCACTTGCACTCTTTGGGAATAAAGACGAATGTTTATCAACAACTTCATGTAACGTAAGGAGCGCTTCAAAATTGTGTAAAAAGCCAGCACTGTGATGAACAGGAAATTTGAGGAAGTGCTTGTAAAACGATCTGCACGTGTGTTCCTGAACTGAACTCCAACATATTTTGTTTCATTCATTTTTTCTTAGAATATTGCGCATTATGGATGATTGTGGGCAACAGAAACTTGCACAGTCAAAGACTCACCTGCTGATTCTAACTCTCCATGGTTCTGTATCACTTGTTCTGACAGTAATTGAGAACTGGATGTTCAACTGGTTAGAAACTTGTCCTGACAGGTGCGCAGAAAAAAAGCCAAGATTTCCGAGAAGCTTACATAGCATACGTAGGGCGCAGACAGGCGCAGCCATGGAGAATTATGTAGACGTTAGCTTGAGCAAAAAACTGTAGTCTCAGCCACTTTGACGACCGACACTTACAGAACTTCAGGAGCAGTATATGAGCTGGTGGTTGTGCGTTGAGGCTTAGTCATGTATTCGCTTCGGCGAAGATAGGCGAGCTCTGCGATACTCGCCTGGCCCGCTGAGACTTGGATGAAACCGCGGCCCAGTGCAACAATTGGTGGGAGGAAATAGGTGGGCCACGGATACGTCCAGCGGACATGTATGTCCGCAGAGCGTCGCCACATACACATTCGGGCACGTTTCTGGGGTAAGCATGCAGTCACCCAAGTCAGCGATAATAACTTAGCTAGATGTGTTCTGCGTTCAAGTTAAGCTGCTATCCCGGGCACGAATAGCAGCATTTGAGGGACGGCCGGATCTCGGGGCGACAAATTAGTAAAATAAATAAATAAAATCAGAAATCGTCTATGAACTGATCTTGTTGTTCCTACTACAAGTTATCTTCTTGCAAAAAAGACGGCCCAAAGTTAAATTTAACAGCGCATATTAGATGTAAACAAACTTATCATGTACCTTCAGCATTCGATGAATTATGTATTATACATAATCGCCAGAGACGATATTCAACGCCTCTAAGACTAGGATCCATAAAGGCACAATAGAAAAAAAGCAAACTAGCAAATGGAATTTTAAATCTTGCTCCTCCTAGCATTACGTAGTTTATACCATAACCAATAACGTTAACCTTCGTTGGTCTGCTTGATTATCTTTTCATGAATTCCGGCGCAGAGAGCGTTCATACAGTGGCAATTCGTGTGACAGCGGAAAAAATATTGGGTTGGGCAATAAGTTCGTGCGGTTTTTTAAATCTTGTTTTTTACTGGGG
>KN726383.1:12334-50496 GCA_000816745.1 Ancylostoma duodenale
GCTTTAGATGGAAAAAAGAATCGAATCACTGCTGATGATACTTCTTAGCAAGAACTAACTTTATCTGATCCTCTTCCTGAAAAAACACGCAGGGGCTTAGTAAAGGGTGGCCCTCCACAATGTGAAAGCGCGACGCCTCTGGAAAAATTTCGCACCAGAACCATAATCGAGACGCTGGGATGGAGCGTAATTCTGCTCATGCCAACTCTATCGAGTTGAGGCAGTTGCCAACCAGCTAATTTGTCTAGTTTCCTGGTTATTTTATAGAGTTACACTGAAGTGTTGCAGTCTAGGTGCACAAATTGAGTGGTCTCAAACAGTGTGGTCTTTCTAGGAGATGGAATCGAGGATTTACTGTGCTTTTGGTAGGGTTAGTAGAGGAGGAAAAGGGCTGTATAAATCACGTGTTGCGGTTGAAGTTGTTTGCGATAAACAACGGTTTCGATGACCACCAAAAACCGCACGAACTTATTGCCCAACCCAATAGTATTCAATCACATTATTGAAAAACAAAAGGAGGTGGGAATACATAACAGAGCCAGCAGGAGCTCAAAAGAATGTTTTCTGCTGGTATCCTTCTAAAGGGTGCGCCATAAGTTCTGCCACAACATGCATGGTACCACCACAGCATTTTAATTGAACATAATGGCATGAACCCAGTGACCATGCAAGGCCAACACAGTAGCAACCCAAACAACCTATAAGACCAGGAATACCTTGCCGTTTGCTTATTAGACGAGGATGAATGGAGAGCGAGCTCAGGAGATAGATCTCTTGTGAATCGTTATAAATCTTCTACAGAACTTGACGGCACGACTTCAAACTAATATACGGTTCAACATTCGGGATTTGCCACCGGACTAGATAAATGCTGCCATCCGCAGCTCAGGCAAACTTCTGACACTTCCGCGGAGCCTGATTTACTATTGGGGGCCGATTTTCGGAGCTTACGCAGGAGTACGCCACCCACTGATTTTCGCGGGAATTTCGCAAGGATAACACGATAAGGGCTGTTTCGGTACTTCCGCGAGGTTTTAAGACAACTATAATGATCTAAGATACTAGCATATCGAATAGCATATTTTCATCCAATTGTAGCGGTGACATATTCTTTCTTGACTGCAGCCAGCCAGAATCCGAAGAAAAATATGACGATTTTTCGATTGTTTTCTTTTGAAGTCTACTTCCGAATAACCTGAGAATAACATCCGCAATGTCGAATTTCTCGCAAAGCTCGCGTCAGATAAATGTACCCATGGGATTATTCCCATAAACACGAGAATTCAATAGATTATCACCGAAAAGGAAATTTTTCGTGTTAAACTAAAGTGAAAGACACTCAAGTGAAAACTCGACACATGCACGTAGAAAAGCCAGAAAAAACACCTGCTTGGAGGTCATCTCCAAAAACAAAAGCATTGGTAGAGTAGCCAGTGCTACGTAATCACTTTTGCAGGGTCGTGCAGGGGCTGATGACCCTGCATTTTGGTCTAGCGGAGCGTGGGGACGTTCATCACTCCATATCGGTCGATTTTTCGTTGTTCCTGGGGCTATGGGTGATTCACACTGAACGAATTACGTCACTTTCCGTCGATTCCAGAAGTTCCACGGAGCTTGCTCACAAGTTCCACAAATTCTGTTCGGAACTACCATGAAGCCATCTTAGGACCGGCCGTAGAGCCACCGCGGTACCCAGTGCCGGCTCACAGCGTCAGGTATGTTCCAAGGTGGCTCCACGAAAGTTCCGGATATTTGTCTGGAAAGGGGGTGATTTCTTGCATGTTTATGTTCATGAGGGTAATCCGAGGCCTACATGAACGAGGACCACATTGCTGGCTAACTAGCGTGATCGCTCCCGGAAAAACAAACAGCACTATCACGCAAATGCAACGCGAAGAACCGCTAGACACTGCATTTTCTCCAATTTTTTTTCCTGAAAGTGAATGAGTACGAAAACTTGGTGATGGAGAGGTGGGCATAAGACAGAAGTTTAAGTTCTGCAGCTGTGCGCAGACCACACTAGGCCGTAGTAATCCGATATGTTGACACTATATTTGTAAGCAATAAGCTCGTCCTATGCATATTTCATAAGCGTGTAGAGGGTTCGTGAGCGATCCGGATAAATGTACACGAGGCCCATGATATTTACTACGTCCTGGGCTGGGATTCATGAAACGATAACTAAGCGAGCCAAGGATGGCTAGCGTGATTGGCTATCGTACTGAGTACATAGTGCTAGGAGACACAGACGACAAAAGTTGGTTTGCTAGCCTGGGTTTGCTCGGTTATCGTTTCATGAATCCCAGCCCTGGCCGCGAAGGCTTTTACCGATTAGTAAATTGAATTTATTGTTAGAATTGAAACTTTAGATCATATTGAATTTATCTGAAAGGAGCGCCTTTCTTCATAATACTCTGAACGGTTTTCACTCGCACCCACAAAACTACATTTAACAATTTCCAGTTTCTATGCATTAAATGATCCCATTCATGACAGACTTTCGCGTATCTCTTCTATTATGGAAGGCAGGAAGTGCTCAACAGAGATCGTTGTTTTTTTTGCTAGGATTTTTCTGGAGCGGTGGTCTACGTGAGCATCAACGTTCTTATACTCTGAAGTTCCTTCCCACTGTGCATCGGCGGTTGTCCTCGATAAATCTGCACAAACCCGCGGTGGAGTACCGGGAGCGACCTCACTCCCGCACTATGCCCGCAAGTGGACACGGTGGATCCACACATTCCCACGGTGGATACGCATATGCTGCACGGTGGATCCGCACATTCCCGCGGTGGATCCGCGGTAGAACTGATAAGATACATCATGAGCTTAAACACGTGTCGGCGCGTATGGCCCTAGTGGATAAGAAGTCGGACTTCCAAGCAAACATTCGAGAGGGTCGGTAAGTTTCAAATCCGGTGGTGGAGAAGAGATGGGAGGACGAAGTGGGAAGTCACAGGAAATTTGAATTTGTGGTGGCTTAGGCGGAAGGGTGGCGCCTTTCGAGGTAAAACGATAGTTCAGTGGCAAAAGTATTTATGTCAGTACACACCAGCGTCTTGCTAGTGTCAAAGTAACAGTAGAGAGTGAAGCTGACGCCCAGCCCTCAAAACATGTCGGCACTCTCAGGGATGCCAGAGGCCAAGGTTCTGGCGATACGCCAGAACACTCCGCCCCCGGCAATTACAATTATACTTCAAAACAATGCGAATTAAATCTATATATTGTATAATATATATACATATGTATATTATATATATATATATACAAAATGATCAGATCACTGTGTGAGTTACTGCAGCCCGTAGAACGGTGGGGCGACGGCGGCGGCTGGAGGAGTAGAGACTATCCCCTATCCCCTACATCTCCTATATAATAAAGCGCGAGCCCCTTTGTTTACGCCAAACGTATCTGTCGGTACTTTGATCCCTCGCGTGAGCTATTGCGAAAGAGTCACTGCGTCTGAGAATGCGACTTTTTCGGCGTTAAGGAAGGATTCTCAAAGTTAAACGCGCAAATTTAGGTAAGGAGGTAAGGGAAGTATTGGAGAAGAACTGCCCCATCAATATTAGGAAGGTTTTGTTTAAAAATGTAGTTCGAGGGCATTGCGGTAGAACATCTGCCGTTCCCTGCGCCAAGGAATGCGACTTTTTCGTCTTTAACGTAAGATTTTCGAAGTCAAACGAGTAAATTCATCTAAAGAAGACAGGGAGGGGGAGAAGAAGATTGGTTCCACTTTTACCAGGAAAGTTTTCTCTAAGAAGACAGCTCGAGAGCAGTGAGATAGTAAGTACACCGATACTCTAATTGAACATTAAGCAATTTTCGATTCCTAGTGTACATAAGTCAACGGAGAAGATTCTCGCCAGCTCTTATTCTCCCATGTCACCTTCATATTTCTTTTCCGTTGCAATCTTATCTGAATCACAGCATTTGCGCTTCATGTGTGCCACCAAACCAGCTACAGTGTGCAAAGGGTTAACCGA
This sequence comes from Ancylostoma duodenale, assembly GCA_000816745.1. NCBI lineage: Eukaryota > Metazoa > Nematoda > Chromadorea > Rhabditida > Ancylostomatidae > Ancylostoma > Ancylostoma duodenale. Next base: position 16,318 of record KN726383.1, read on the forward strand.
GTGGTCAACGTCACTCAGTTGCTAGGCTGGCGATGTAAAGCCCCAACCAAATCAAGGTGAGCCCAACGGCTACCATAGGGATTAGCTCCATTTAGATGCTGAATGAGTCACGGCAAAGCATCTGCTTGGCTGCGATTCTTGGAAGGAATCTATGCAATTCGCTAGATCTGTTCTCTACCAGTTCAACCATAATCTTGCTCCCTATAGCGGACAGATTCATGCACCATCTCCACGCGAGGGATGGATGATAGGTCAAACTGCTGTTGATCTCCGCGCTTCGCTATAAACCTTTGCCCGCTGCCACTGGCTCGAATGCGTATAGAATTTGGGGATTTTGCACTAGAACATGAAGAATAGTTGATGACGCACTCATGATCCCGTAAAACGAGCAGCAAGCCACGCAACAGCTTAACAGTTGAACGAAGTATTCCACTGTACTCCTACATCCTTATTAAGCTGTCTGTAGAGTAAACAACTGGATGAATGAGCTAATACTGGGCAAGGGAAATCGCACAGTTGCGTTTTTTTTACCATTCTGGAAGGCATTCGTGCAAGAAGAGCAAAGGTTAGGTGTTGTAAAGATCGACAGCGTCTCGAAAACGTGAAGACCTGTGCAGTTGTTGGTACCAAAACTCAGTAGCGGACGCAGAAAGTGGGCGTGAGGAGGGGCGTGGGAAAAAAAGTGGGGTCTCCGCCATTTTGGGGACCTAGACGGAGAATAAAATTAATATAAGTAAAAACTGTATTAAAAATAATAATAAAAATAAACAATTAAAAATAGACCAATACAAGATTTTTACCCTCCCCCCTGCGTCCGCCACTGCTAAAACTGTAAATAATGTGAACACCCCTTCCATTTTGAACATGGTAAGAGCAAACCTCTACTCTGAACTGCGAACCGGCAACCAGCTTAGCAGAAAGTCACTGTCACCCGCGAAGCGCGGCGAAGCTGCGCTTCGTGAGGATGACAGTGATTTTCTAGAGTATCGTTAGCTGAAAGGTAACGTGGCACACGGGTCCGAGTCAAATTTTGCTTGAGAAGTTCGCAGCGTTTCAGTTCGTCAATGACAGTCCTGCACATTGAGGACTTGTGGTTTGACCTGCCGCAAAAAATCATGTTGATACTTGGTTTTAGCGGTTATCTGTTTTGTAATTATTCTGCTGACTTGGTCCAAGACGAAGTTTTATGTAAGCTTTGGCCGTAACTTCCCGCTCCAGGGTCTCCAGTAGGTCGTCGACCTTCATTGTCTCCGTTTCCCGGTTCTGTACCAAGATATCTTTTACGATTTCGTGAGGAAATTTCTTCAGAATGGTCTCTGTCCACGCGGGATTACATGTGTCCCGAATGTCGTAGCCAGCTGAGACCATTGGTTGACTAAATTCTTGATGGAGACACAACACTCCTGACAGCTTTCCGCTCTGTTACCTGCTGATTTCAATTCAAACAGTTTCTGGGCTATTTTTGACCTGTTCGTTGGTTTGTTGCCGAATCGCTTTGTTACGGTTTCTACCATCCAGCTGTAATTGCTTGGTACCGGTTTGATACCACGGATGGCTTTTTCTGCTAATCCTTTGAGGCTTTCCTTGAGGAGCACGATCTTTTCAATGGTAGACAATTCGTCGTTTTCGTGTATCAAGGACTCAAATATGGCCCAGAACTCTGGAAACTCCTCTTGATTTCCATAAAACTTAGGCAACGTGATCGACGGTGGTTTTACAGTCCGGGGTTTTTTATTTGTGGAAGAACTCGTCTCAGCCACCTCGGTACTGGTGGTGCTGGACTCCCCCACCTCGGTGTCGTGTGAGTTTTCCCTTTCCGCAGTCATATCCTTTTGCTCTGTTTTTGATTTTACACTCATGTAAAATTCTTCCATTCTCTCAATTCTGCTCTCTAGATTGTCAATATGCAACCTAATTTGTCCTAGGCACGTTGAGAGCAATACTAGGTTATTTGAACACTTTTCATAACGTTGATTATCTTCCTCCGGATAATCGACTTTTTCTCCATAACCCTCATATTTTTTAGAACATCTGCCAGATTGGAAGAGCCGGTGGTTATTGCTTTTTTATAGGGATAAATCGCCATTTTTGCTTGCGCGAACTTCTGGAGAAAAGAAGGTAAGCTGCTGTTGAGCTTGAACTGAAAAACGTAAGCTGCTGTTGAGCTTAGAGTGAAAAAAGTAAGCTGCTGTTGAGCTTAGAGTGAAAAAAAGTAAGCTGCTGTTGAGCGTAGGATGTTGGGCAAACGAAAGTTTGCGATTTAGGGCTGACTGAGTCCCTAGCTTAGGTAATTCTAACCTTAAATGCGGCTTTAGTTTAGCCGATGCACCAAAAATGTGGTGGCTTAGGCGGAAGGGTGGCGCCTGTAAGTCCTCTGCCGAAAGGGTGGCGCCTTTCGAGGTAAAACGATGGTTCAGTGGCAAAAGTATTTATGTCAGTTTACACCAACGTCTTGCTGGTGTCAAAGTAACAATAGAGAGTGAGGCAGACGCCCCGCCCCCACAACATGTCGGCACTCTCAAGGATGCCAGAGGCCAAGGTTCTGGCGATACTCCAGAACAGAATTTTTCTTTCTTGTTTAGGGACGACACAGGACGACGCCGAACTATCGCATGTAGCACCCCTACCACACATCGCTGTGTACCCGCAGATGCCCTCAATAAATGCGCACTATTCCCCACGGTGGATTCACACATGCCCGCGGTGGCGAGCCGAGCACCCACCTCGGACGAACTGCGGATCCATCGAGGGCAGAAATTTCAGCGTAGAAGCGGCGGAAATACAAGAGGTCGAACAAAGATGCTGATTTAACAAAAAGCGACTCTAAATAAGGGAGACGTCTAAACCCATGCTGTTGAAAAGAAAGGAGCGAGTTTACAGCAATTTATACTAGATGTGTACTTCAGTTTTTTTTTTGGAAGCACGTGTGTTAGTGTTCTGCATTTGCGAAGAATTTCCGTGAACACCAGTCAAGCAACGTGCCTCAACGAGCTTCTCACTTACTACTTTGTGCTCGCGGCGCACCACTGTATAGCGTACTTATGTATGTGCATGTAAATGAATAGAAAATAAATATATAAACAAACGGCTTCAAAATTGAGACAGTGAAGAAGCTTGAAGCGGTTCTCTGTCAAGTTTGTGTTAATCGCAAGAAAAAAAGCTCCTACAGTGGGTGCTTGGGAACAGATGTTCACAAAAAGACGCTTGTTGGATGACAATACAGCTGTATATCTGAAGCACATTGGATGACAATACAGCTGTATATCTGAAGCACAGCGGAATAACATCTAGAGAGCCTTTATTTCGCTGGATAAAGAACTTAGACAGGATACGGGCCGACGTCTGTGGCGAGGTAGAAATGCGTACGAGTACAAATCTCGTACAAATCCATCTTCTTTACTAAACTCTGAGCTCTAGCAGGATAGCAAAGTAAGGATTGTTGGTTGGCTATGCAACGCTAGAGATTCCCTGAGATTCCGGATTCAGAATTATGTATGCCTGAATTCATCATGACGAGAAACTCCGTTCCTTGATCCTTTCACCTGACTTCTTACTGAAGTTCAAAATCTTTCCTTTCCTTTCTGAAACGGCCATTTTTGTCGTCTTGCTTCATTATTCTTGTAATTCGCTCAAATAAAATGAAAAACAAAACCAGGAAAGGCTTTATTGACAACAGCGATGACATCAAAAACAAGGAGTTCATGAAGATAAGAGGTAAAAGATTACAACACAGACAGTATTGGTTGGATCCAGTAATTTAAAAAAGTCATTCATTCAGATTCATTCACTCATACGTGCTTTCCGTGTTTTCGCAGCTAATGTATGTAATTCTCTACTTCGCACTCCGTGTATTTTTCCGCCGAGGTTAACGAAAACTCATGGTGATAAGGGAGGTCTAATTTTGTTTGATGTTTTCACATAAAGTGAAAGTATCGAAGGATTTCTTCTGTGTCTCTCCGGGGTGCAATGCCTGCACTAAGTTTCTTGAAAATGAACATTCAGAGCGCGGATTCGCGTTCTTTTCATTCCAGGGCTATAACTCACTGTAACAAAGCGATTCACAGACGAAATCAGGGGTCAAAAGCTGCAATGGAGTGGACTAGCATATCTCCTGAAATCACCTCTAAATTTCGATTTCGAACATTGAAATTCCGGAGTCATTTATAATGCTCGGATCATCCGCGAATTAAACTATGCAGAATTGAAAACTTGCGAATTTCATTGTTGAAAATCAGAATTAGGGCTGATTTCATGGGATTTGATAGCCCATATAGTTTTTGACCCCTGGTTTGGTCAGTGAATCGCTTTGTTACGATGAGTTATAGCCCTGGAACGAAAAGAACGCGAATCTGCGTTCTAGATGCTCATTTTCAACAACCTTACTGCGAGTACTGTAGTTTCTCACACTTTCTCACTCACATACTCTTCTTCTAAAGTAAGGCAGAACAGAATACTTCCGAGGTTGGGTAAGTGAAAGGTTGATAAATGATGATTGAAAGGTTTTCTTGTTTACTTTAGATAACTAACAAGTTGTAAGCGGCTTGTTGACATGAAACACTAGAGATGACATAGTATTATGCATATATGACATGAGAAATTATAACTGCACAATCAATGCAACTATTATACAATAGTAATCACATTCGTTGAGCCAAAACTGCTCTTCGCAGTGTTGGGCACAATCATAAATTATACAGCCGTGTCGCAGAGTTTAGCGATGAACCGTATTTACTTTGAGAATTAGCTGATAACGATTGTCAAGTTCGTTTGATAGTGTCCCGTCTAATTAGTTTCAATCGAGCTGTTTCCATGTTTGGCTTGTTGCTCTGGCTGTTTGCTACCTTATTCCGGCATTTCTTCCATACGAGAAGCTACTACATTTACATTCAGCTTTCCGTAAATCGACATTTCGTTTATGTTCTCGCAAAGACTGCTATCAACCGAAAAAGTCCTATGTTATGAACAAGCATGAAGCGGGTAAGCAAACGTTAGAAACATGCTTCCGAAAGTTCCAATCAAATATACGTAGGCCCAAGTGGCTTACGCAGAAGGTGGGCTGAAGGGGGGGGGGGGGGTGGGAAAAAATGGGGTCTCCGCCGTTTTGGGAACCCAGACGGAAAGTAAAGCTAATAAAAATATTAATTATAATAGTAAATAAAAATTATATTAAAAATAATAATAAAAATAAACAATTAAAAATAAACTAATACAAGATTTTTATTTGTATTGTAAAGTAATTTTGAAAATTTGGCGACTCGTATATCCGTAGGGCATCATTCGCCACGCCCCTTTTCTAGCTGAGCCCAAACGCCCCGCCGCCGTTTAAGAACACTTCGGTGTTATCCATGTTTTCTCAACTTAAGACATAGCCTTTTACCTAATTCTTAGCTGAAAGAGGTTCATAGAAAATTCTTGGGAAATGCGGTTGTGTCTACAGCAAGTCTATGGTGTAGAAGATGTTCAGAAAGGTTTTCCCCCTTTTCTGATCCTTTTTTTTCAAACCCAACTTTCCTCTTCAACACAACTAACAGTTTCTCAGAATGCCTAGAAAACTTGTTTTTGACGGGGAATTTTCTGATCGCATCTGAATCTTTCTCGCTCCAGAGCTCGTTGATAGCATGTATTCGCCTTATCTTACTGATAAGCAGTAGGTCCCAGACCTTGTTTTTTGTTTTCGACAACTTGTTTTTATCCTTCCTTGCCGACAAGTTGTCGGCCGTATGAACTTGTCGACAATTTGTTCCAGCCTTTTTTCATTGGAAACCTGTCAGCAGCACAAAATTGCCTAGAACTTATTCCAGAGTTTTAGAGAATACAATTCTGTTCTACTGTAAATAAGTTGCCAAGCCAAACGAAAGGAAGTTTGTTGGGAAGTCAAAGACCTTAGATGAACATCTCTCCTTGCTTAAGGCTGACGGCCAATTATATTATGTTGTGTGCATTCGCCATATTCACTTGTCGCACTAAGGAGATGCATATGAACAGCCGTAGTATTATAATAACAGTAATGTTCTAGCACCAGCTCACTGGTATCAATCTGCGGATTCTTTCAGTTCGCTTACTCAGAACCCCAAAAACAAGTAGTTGACAAGCAGTTGGTGAAAAAGTTCCTGATCGTATCTGCAACTTGCCGGCCGAGAATCTTGTCGACAACTTGTTCCCACGTTTCCTTGTCAGAAGTTGTCGGCCTCACAAACTTAACGACAACTCATGTATGCCTTTCTCCACTAGCAACTCAGCCTTACGAAAATGCCCAAATTCACTCCCACCTTTTTCTCGAGGGTTTTCTCGAGGGTAGTCGTGAACATTTGCATAAAACATAAATTGGCTCCAAAGCTCTCCTTCCATGTTGCTGACAGGTTAACCATTGCACTCCTGTAATCAATGAATGCATCATATATTACGCAGGTGGGGAGGCTCACTTTCTCTCGTCGACAAACTGGTTGAAGGGCTGTAGGCAACTTGGTGGTTTCTGCTCTTTCTCGTCAACAAGTTGTCGGGAGAAGAGCTTGACGACAACTTATTTTTGGGTGGCATGATGACGTCAAAGTTGTGAAAACGATTTGCTGGTTAAAAGGTTGTTGGCAAGTTGTTTTTGCGCAAAACTGGGCCGTCAACTTGTTTTAAGGGCTCTGAGAAGGCACTCGTTATCCACAGAAACTGATCGAGCAGGCCGCGGTTTGGGCTTGAATAGAATTCGCTATCTTCAAACTTGGAGAACGGAAATTTTGACATAAGAGACAGTTGAAAGCTTTGTCGCATCACAGCTGTTCTTCGTCGAGTCGCTAACGGTGCTCTGCCGTATACCGTAAAGCGGAAAGTCGAGCTTGCTTACAATCAATGCTTATTTTTTTCGGCCGTAATTGTAACGGAATGCTGAGAAAAAATCTTGCAGACGTAGGTTATTAACCGGTCTGTGTATACGTTTTGGGTAGAAAGTTCCAGAGGAGTCTCAAAAAATAGATAAGATAGAAAGTGACCGGCGAGAAACTTTTCAAAACAAGGAAAGCACTTCGGGATCGCACTAAGATTAATTTCTGGATTTTAGAAGGAACAAAAGAATGCATGGTAGTTGAGATTCAATATTGCATGAATCATTTTAATCTTCAGTTTTGGAAGTCACTTACTTCGAGAAGACAGCAGCTCTCAGTGACACCGATGAACCGGTTCTGCTTTGAACTTTCTCCTGTACATATGTTGTAGTAAAATACCGCGAAAGATCTTTTCTAGAATAGAGCAATCGCCCATCGCGTAATCTGTTCATGCATGCACAACTCGCATTCTCGAAAGTGCTGTTATTTTATCTGAAAAAAATTGCTGTGTAAATTTTCGGTTCAATTGCGTAACGTCCATTTGCGTCGTTTCTCGGTGGAACTTTGAACGAGAATGTCTTATCATTTCACCGGCTTTTACGACTCGCTCCATGCTCTGGCTCACGCTGCGCCGAGAGTACTTCCAGTTCCAACTCCGCCACTCCATGGTCCCAAATGGATAAATCACAAAAAATATAAGTTTTAATATGAAATGCTTAACAATAAGTATTTAAAAAGATAGTTATAAAGGCAAACAATAAGGAATACGATCACAATAGCTATGCTATTAGCTCTTTATCTATTTTATAAAGTTATTTCAAAAATTCGGCAGCCCATTCTAAGGAGAAGCGACCCACCGTACCCTCCCCTGCGTCGGTCACTGCTGCTCACAGTTCTCGAAAACCGACAGTAGCTCTGCGGAGTCATCGCAACAGTTACTTTGCCATAATTTTTCTAGAATTGCTCCTATCAAGCAAAGAATGAATGTGGTAATTCATTTAGACCCGAATAGATTTTTCTAATGCCATATATTATTATGAGCTGAAAATTTAGGTTACCGAATTCCCCAAAATGATCAATATATCGATCGATGATGCACACTGTAAAATAATCCACATATATTTCCTCGTTACTGCAGTAAGAACTACAATAGTAGCGTAGCGGTCACCTAGAATTTTTCCTCCTCCAAATGGTATATTTTTCTTCTAATAAAAACTACTGTGGTGAGAATGCGATTTCTGCTTGCATTAATAAACCCCTTGCTCCAACCTTCTCCGATCTTTTTTTTAGTTTCCAAGCCACTCCATGACAATATGAAAAGTCACTTTGGATAACAGAGAGCTCATCAAGAATAGTGCATATTTTGTGTTCAGATTAACTTTTATGAGAGATTGCGCTATGCGCTTACTCCTCAAACAATGCTAAGCGATTGTGGGCAATTTTCTATTAAAAAAAAAGATCGTATTGAAGCTCTGCAGCCGCTAAAACAGTTGGTATTGACTGATATATGACCACCTCACGAATGGATCTACTCCATTTACGCAGCTATAGTCTTACATGCTAGATTAATGGAAAGTTTGTAGGTGCCCAAGCTGTTTACTGATCAGGCTGCTATTAAAAAGCGCTTTCACGTTTCTGGAAAAGACCCTGACATGACACATATTGTCAAAAATTGACAGCTGCTTCTGGCACGAGACCATAAGAATAATCGGTCCTCATCTATTCTAAATACAATTTTTTCCAACAAATTAAAAGTGAACATAACAGCTTACATCTATGAAGTGTCGTTACTTTGGTTTTGTGAGGTGCCATTCCTTCTGAGCCGAATAGCTGATGATCAATTGCTGCGATTTATTGCCTTTGAGCAAACCATTGCCATTTTTATTGGAGCATGACGCCCAAACCTTATGCATTGCGTCTTTCTTCTCGTCTATGCAAATCGGTCACGATGTGGCAGCAGAAGCATGGTTATTTCCAGTTATTTTCTTTGTACTATTGAGTTGAACAATTCTAGTATCACGGTAAATTATTCGAATTACCTCATGTGGCCTTCCTAGTATGGGTTGACCAATTGCACAGAAAAAAAAAACGCGAAATAAGCTGTTCCGCAACAGCTATTACCATATTTCATCCATGTTTTTTTTTTCATTCGACTTCTTCCACTGGATCTGGCGATGAGTTCGTGCGGTTTTTTTTTCAACTTGGTTTTCCGCTGGGATTCGAATTGCTTTCAATTGAATGTCATCACTTTGTTTAGTTCTTCTCAAAAAGATCCCGTGTCTTTAGAACTGCGGCGGGACCTGGACGAGGGATGGGGAGAAAGCCTGCTCCAAATGAAAAGTTCGAGTAGATCCCGCCGCGATTCTGCGGCAGTAATACTGTGAAATCGCACGCGCAATCGCAATTCGTCCTTTTGACAACGAATGTAGCTCTTACTTTACTTTTTACGGATATTATAACCAAACCCCTTAAATACTAGCGTTACCTTGTTATCCACAACATGGAACGAAAACATCTAATTCGAAGAGGACGAATACCACCGACATCTTCCCCACTATTCCACTTTCACGGACCCAAAACCTTCGGAAAAAAATTCTGCCGAAGCTTTGCATAAGGAGGTTGTTCGGGGTGCTGATACGAATATCGTATCCATTTTGTGCCGTAACCCTACTTTTGTAGGGGTACGGGTGGTATACTATAGATAGGGCATGTCACAGAATATCCTCAAATTTCGCATAGAGTTGTTTTATGCGCTGATCACGACTGTCAACGTTAATTTGCGTACCACCTTCACTTCTCTGAAATTGGCATTTTCTCCAAATTTCCTAACTTTTAGCTACCGAAAGTAGGGTTACGGTACAAAATGGATACGTAATTCGTGATCAGCACCCCAAATCATCCCTGTAGACAGAAGTTGAGAGGATCCTGTCAGATGTAGTATGTGCAGAATACCCACCGCGCACTGCAAAAATGGGGTTACGGTACAAAGTGGACAAGATATTCATGTTCAGCACCTCACCCTACGCACAGTTTCGGCCGAAATTTTTTTTTCCGAAGCTTCTGAGTTCGTGAAAGTGGAATATTGCCACTTCCTACTGTACAACTTCAACCGTATATCAGATGTAGCTCAAGCGGCTACTGACATAGACAACTCTATAGAAGCTTCGCTGTTGAATGGACAGCGTAGTAATGGACGTCCGCTACAGAATTTTGACCTGGCGAATGCCCCTCAATCTGAACGCGCATTTTCCAAAGCAAGCTGGACCGCTTGTCCGCTGGGTTTTGCACTATGTAGACATGGAGAAGAATTACTACGGATGTTAGTTCCCAGCAAGACCAACTTCTCCACTTTGTGAGAAAGCACACAAGGGCTAGGTGACCCTTTATATTGGAAACGTGGATAAATTCCCCTAAAACAATCGTCAGGATGGTGGTATGAAATGAAGTTCTACTCCTGTAAAATGTATTATACTTCTACTCCTGTCCGCTTCACGGGACTGACGCATCCTCCAACAATCCATCATACTCTCTTAATTGTACATTTTATAGAGTTGTATTCAAGAGCTGACACCGAGGACTACAAAACGAGTCGTCTCAAACAATGTGGTTTTTCACGAAGACGGTACTGGGCAGCTGTCCATCTCTTCCAGCATTTCTAGAAGACGTAAGGGACTATATAAATCACTTATTGTGATTAATGTTGTTCGTGAAAAACTGTGACATCGATGCCCTTTGAAAACCGCACGAAATTATTGCCCAACCCAATTATTCAATCGTTACCACCACACACTGATATACCAATTATAGGGAAGCATCATTGGGTTGGTCTGAAAGTTTTGCACCATAACTCCTTCTTCAATCCAGAAGTTCTCGTTCTTGAATGGAAATCCCTTGACAGTAGGATGCGGTAGAATTTTCTACTACATCTCGTCTATAAAAATTAGCAGACTAGGTTTCATCATAAACAATAATGCTATGACTGCTCGAAAAAATGTATAATTTGGTGCAAGAATTTCGCTCCGACTTACGTAGTAGGTGTTGTTTGAGGATTTAGTTTACGAAGGCAACTACGTAGCTTCAGTGCTGAAATCCGTGACAGGACTTATCCATAAGAATCATCTAGAATATCTGGAAGTTGAATATAATATTTAACCTAATAATGATCTTGGCACGTGAATTTAACACCGTCTTCATTGAAGATGATGGAATCATTCCTGCCTATTATTTTGAGCCTGTAGCCATTGAATGTGAGTTCCCACATTTTGATGCGCTTGAGATTTATGAACACCTAGTCAAACGGCCACATTCCTATTCTCTTACACCTTACAGAATCCCTTTCCTATTCATCGGAAATGTTGCTCATACTATCGCGTTTCCCCTTTCTTACATTTTTAACCAGTCAATGATGTTCTCGCAAATCCCTAGACTATGGAAGCATTCTTATGTAACCCCACTTTTGAAAAAAAAACCCCCATCTTCTGATCCAATCAACTACAGGCCTATAAGTATCACATCGATTTTCCGTTGACTTTTTGAAAAAAATCTCAAATCTCATATGCTTAGACACATTGAGGAGAATTCTTTAATAAAAAAAGTCGCAGCATGGATTTGTTAGTGGTAAATCAGTTACCGCAAACATGCTGGAATCCCTCAACGACTGGAGCTTGATTTTAGAGAGGAAAAAGTCCATAGATGTAATATACTTTGGCTTCGCTAAAGCTTTCGATAGGGTGAGTCACAAGAAGCTCATTTCTAGAATTAGACAAATGAGTTTCCATCCAAACATTTGCAAGTGCCTGGAAGAATTTCTTAAGGATAGGACCTTCCAAGTACGTATCAACTCAACATACTCTGACATATTTTTTATTCGTAGCGGAGTACCTCAAGGTGGTGCCTCATCACCTATTCTTTTCAATCTTTTCTGTGCCGAATTAAGGGGTATTCTTGAGGATGAAGGCGTAATTTGTAAGCAGTATACTGACGACATAAAAATTTACAAAGAAATTGGCTCCATTCAAGATTTACAAGCAGCAATTGATTCCTTGTATCTATGGTCAAAAACTTGGCAGATGCTGCTCTCTCCGAGTGAAACCTTTCATATGAGGTTGGGTTCTTCCACGTTGGCTACTGATTACAAAATATCTAGGCATTCAATTGAAACGGTTACGTATGTGAGGGATTTGGGATTCCTTTAAAATAAGTCCTGCTCAAATAAGTAGTCCTGCTCATAGCTTACAAAATCTACGTTAGACCACTGGTTGAAAGCGGAACGGTTATTTTCTCCCCCCATAAAAAGAAATTCATTGCAATGTTAAAGAAAATCCAGATCAACTGCACAAGAAAAGTTTCGCTTCGTAAAGGCGGCTTTCACTATTCCAGAATTCCTAATGCACAAATTAGGAATAAATACTTTAAGATTTCTAGCCCTGAGTCAAGGAGGGAGCTTTATGATGTTTGCATGGCACATAAATTATTAAGTGGAAAGTCCGGAGTTAATTTTTCGCAGTTCTTTACATTAACACCGTCAATCACTCGCGCAGGGGAAATGAAACTTTGCTTTTAGCGACCTAAAACCACGGTCAGAGCTAAATCCGTTACCGTTGGAGCCGGCTCGGCTTTTGTTCGTTTGATTAAGGCCACCGGGGTCATCAGATCCTTGGCCTCTTTCAAACGGAGAATGGCAAAAATCTTACTCAGGTCATAGGTTTCCTCAATCTTATGCTTAGGGTTATTCATATCTGTTTTATTTGTTATGTTGATTTTTTTACACGACTGTCTTACACGTCGTATTCGTATTCAAATAAATAAATAAATAAATATGCTGTGGAAGCCGATCTGTAAATGCCTTCCGTTTCCGTCGCTCTACTGCAGGTCTCCTCTGCTCGTCAGGGCCGCGCCCCAAAATGTTGTTTGCCTTATGAAACGCCGACGCCACACTTTATGCTCGATAAGCACCTTTACTAAATCCGCTTCCTAAGTCGTAGTAATCGATCAGTTATCGATTTGCGAGGAGTTCTGCTCTTCTCGTTTCATGCCTGCAAGCTTGCGTAGGATACACTTTCATCATGTAACATGTGGAAATGTGAAGTACGCGATATGATGTCGACATAACATTTTGACGAGATCTGTCCAGTAGATAAAATGCCATAGCATACGGTCGCATCAGCGAAGAGTGCAATTGCGGCCTGCCCCCGCATGTCATTTCATTTAGTTTGTCATTCAGTAAAAAGTTGGAAGCTTCACTCCCACTTCGTACCATTCCTAGAAGTTCTCCTTTCATCAGTTTTGCGAAGGTAAGTTCCCGATCGGTTCAGAGCCATACAGGATGGATAACTCTCTGCTTGTGACTTAGCTGTTTTCACCGTTTTCAACAGTTCCTTCTACGAAAGTTCTAGAATGTAATCCCAGCTTTTACGATCTTGACTACATAAATTACGTATGTAGTGAAGGATGCTCCTCCGTTACATATTTATACGTACATCAGCAAGCAAATTATAATTAGTAAATATGATATCAGGACTACAGAGCTAGTAAAATACTTTTTCTCCGTGAGATAGTTGTAAAACGAAAATTTCTTCTGCGTTGTCCGGGGTGATGAAGGCTTCAAACTAGTTTAGAAGATTTGAGTACTTAAAGTCTTGTTTGCATATTGTTTTGGGCAAGTTCTTGCTCCGAACTATTTCAAGAGTATCTAAGTTTTATCATTGCCATGCGGTTTTTCACTTCCTTCCTAGATGTTTTACAGTAATGAAGTCTGCTCGGTCATATTACATCAAAGAATTGTATTTCTTTCCTCGAATTACAAGTGCTTGGTGTCTGTGCAAATTACTGCAGTTTTATTTTTTTAATTAATGAAAAAAGAAAAAATTAAAATTGAGCTCAATTTTTTTTACAGTTTTTCATGAATATTCTGGCCTGCCACGAACGGTTTGCTTGCTTTCTTCAAAACTCTCTGGTGCTTTTTGGGACTGGAACTTTTTTCCTTCCACTCTTTGTTTGTAGGCTTGTTCTCTTTTACATAAGGGAGTGTTTCACTTGCTTTTACTTTAATGTGACTCTATGAGTTTAGCAGTTGAATTAGGGTGTTTTACTGCTAAGCAGATCTCATTTTGCATGAAACAAATACGACTCATATATGTACATATTTACAGGGTGCGGCCTATGTTCCCGGACAAGAACTTTTCTTTATATCTCATGTGGGAACGATCTAACCAAAGCGATTTTTATTATAATAACGTTAATTCGGAGATTTGAAAATATATCATGACTGATGCCCAATCTAATTAGTTTTGGAATCGTTACGAGCCTACAAGCACCTTGCCGGATTTCGTGAAAAGGCCGCGATGTATTTGACAGGGATTTTACTCGAAAAATGGATCAGCGGGAGTATTGTAGGATGGAAAAATTCTGTAGGTTTTAGATAGGGTAGTTTTGGCGGCTATATCTTCTTTCCCTAAGAACTGGGGAACAGCTCCCTGCTCATGGTCAAAAGTGTTTCTCTCTTCGTAGCCTAGCACTCCCCTCTCGAATATTGTAGAGACTTTAGGTGCAGGAAGTACCTATAATGGAGGACCCGAATGTTAGGCCCGGTAGGCCTCGCGATGGCTCGATGAGGCATAAATATGAAATCAATATTTCTTGTCCGAGAACATAAGCCGCACCCTATATATGTATACGTCGGAAAACTAAACCTTCTGACTCTTTCTTTCCATTCATCTGTAACCGGATTGTTCTCGAATTGACGATAAATTTTTTGAAAGTGGCAGTGGTGATAAAAAAATAGTCTTCTCACTGTGAATACACAGTGGTAAATTACTATTAAAATTGATTATCCTATTCTCGAGAATCATCACTGTTATGCTATCATGGAAATTCCACGTAATCTTTCCATTCTATACATATATAGATGAGTAGGATAAGTAAGCGGTAAAAACAATTAGTATGGCTTCTCTTTTGCAGCTATTTAGCAAAACAACTATTCTGCCATCCTCTCATTTTGCAAGTTTCGAACGGCGTCGGGGACTTGCTCTACAAAAACTAGTAGAATAAATCGTTGTTGTAGAGGTCTCTGAGAAGTCATTATTCGATCGAATGCTATACGTGCTTCAGCTTGCATGCACGCAGCTGCAGTTTGGAAAATAAACTCTGAAATCAATCTCGTTCGATTTGTTGCAAAGAAATCACTGAAAAATTAATCTGGATGCTCGACTTTCGATGAACCTCGGCATCTTGATGTATTGTCTGTATGTTCTTGGTAAGCCACACGCGAGGTTGATAACTGATTTATTGGCTAACGTTTCGGCAAATCGCCTTCTTCAGAGCCTGAAATGGCCGATACGAAATGCAACCTATCCGATCAAATGTCTCCTCAACTAAATAGGAAAAAAACAATAGCCTTTGAAAAGTTCTGCAACAATAGCCTCTGAAATCACTGCGTATATTTCAATGAAGACGACTGAAGAGTTTTAATAAACACAAGTAGGGCATGCAGTATTGCAGATTACTATTCCAGAGATGCTATGGAGCCATAAGCTCATGTTTCAGGTACAGTCAGATGCAGAATCTGGGAATTTTTGCGGGAATTACGGAGTCTTCCTATAACTTCCTTGGAAACGGTTCATTTGAGAGATGTAAAGAGCTATGGGTACATATACACCTTGTTCTCCTTACGCGTGCACACCTACCACTTCTGATTTTCGGCAGCTATCGGCAAATATTTCAATAAATTCGTTAATTGCTTCGACTCCAACCAACTACATACTGGTTGGGTCAGACGCTAAAATTTGTTTATAATTTCTGGCTGCAAATATGTTACAGTAAATCTAGAACGTATACATAGATTCTGAAGATAGAACTGACTTTGACATGTGAAGATTAATTTATTATGAAATATTTGAAAAGGCAACAGTACTTCTTCCGGAAAATTAGGTGTTTTTCGTAGCTTGCGTATATACGTATTTGCGGCTGATTAAGGCATTCTAGAAAGTTATCGTCTAAAATGAGTGCAATTATTCGAGTTTACCACCCTAAAGCGGAAGATATTCTCTTTTAGAAGAACACCTCTTTGGAAGTCTTTGATGTGCAAAACGAAACACTCTGTTTAAATATAAATTTGAGAATTAGACTTGTCACTAGCTTCACAGCTAGCTTATAATTATGTAGTCGAATTGAGCTAAATTGCAAACCCAGCATATTACTGTGTTCACCGCGAAGTTTACAATGGAACCCCATAACTCTCTAGAATGCTCCAGCTAGAAAGATCCACGCATTTTACGGGAAATGCCTTGTTTTCTAGAAGAACAAACCGCCATGTTTCGAATAATTTTCGTATCACACTAGTTGCCTTCACATTTCAAAGTCGGTGCTACTTCTAAAATTTATCCTGGATATTCCATAGCATAGCTGTAGCCAAAAATTATCTAAAATGTTTTAGAGTTTCATTTCAGATAGTAGGCGTGGCCAAGGCCATCAACGAATTTATTGAAATATTTGCTGACTGCAGCTGGAAATCAAAGGCGGTTGGTGTGCATACGTAAGAAGAACAAGGCGCAAATCCTATAGCTCTTTCCTTTAAAAAAAAAGGCGTTTTCAAGGGAGTTATGAAAAATTCTCTCGAAATCAAAGGCGGTTGGTGTGCATACGTAAGAAGAACAAGGCGCATAATCCTATAGCTCTTTCCTTTAAAAAAAAGGCGTTTTCAAGGGAGTTATGAAAAATTCTCTCAAGTTCCATGAAATTTTTCGGAATCTACGGTTGTAAGTCTGCGCAATTGTTCCAAGAATTTTTCTTTCGTTTGAAATCCATGTGTAAACTTATTCCATTTATTAAATATTTATCTTATTTTCTTATCAAAAAGCGCCTACAAGATTTAAATGCGTAAGACAGAACAAGTGCTCAAAGCCGGCTCAAAACATTTCAAGCTTGGTCGGTGCTGTATAGCGTTGTTCACGCTCTAAAATGTGTTCATATCACGAGGTATCTTTCTGAAAATGACCGCGCACTATCGTGCGCAACGACCACTCAAATACGTAGCGAGTGTCGGTGCCGTTACACCTGGTTTTTGTCTCGTACGATGCTGAAATCTGTTTGCTTTCATTGCACCAGCACCGAGAGCAACTTGGCATAGGACATCACTTGCTGGCTTCTTCCGTCTCGATTACCGTTTTACTATCGATAATTCGACGAAGTGCCTAAATCCACCCTCTCAAGCTTCCTTGGATCTTCACTGTTATATAATGGTTTGATGTATTGAGATTTCGTTCGATATTTTAAGGCTATTTTTGTACCATTGAAGCTCGAAGTATTTATGGAAATGCGTTTTTTTCTCAATGATTCTTTTCCTGCTGTGGATTCTCACGATGTTTGAATAATTGGATATATTTTGTTCTGGAAAGTCTCTGATAGTGTGTATTGCCTTATAAATTATTTCATGCATACGTATATTCCGAATGGTGACCAACAAAAAACCCATTGGCAACCTGTGGAAAGCTCACAAAGAAGTAGGAGTGTTGCGCTGGATTTCAATTTACGGAACTGCTTCAATGAAAATGAAAAGCTGACATTTCACAGCTTCAACGCTGCGCATCAAGAAACCCCAAATTTCCCTAGCTATCTAACATTATTTTTTACTTGTGCGCACTGCACCATCCACTTTTCTAATCTTCTGACCCCACTTCTATTGATATTTGACTCTTATTCATCATGTCTAGTGCTTAGGAAGCTGTACTCAACATACGAAACCGCGTTGGTGCCGAAAGTAGAGCTACGCGAATGAAAATCACGCATTTCTTGTCACTTCGTTTGCATGTGCTCCAGAAATCTTGAGGAATGTGAACTGAGAGACTAGATGATCCTAGGCATCCCAATTTATTTGCCTCGGATGCCTACTCGTAATCCTTTTTGTTTTTATCTTTCAGAATCCCAATTCAACTCTGCTCTTCCATCGTTTGTTGGTTAATTTCAATAACGTTTTCCAATAAAATTACTGTTATAGTGTTTTTGCTTACTAGAATTTTTCTCAACCCTCTTAGACTGAATTTACGATTCTTCTTCTGCTGAAATGCCCTATTGTTAGAAATTTGCGCCTGCGGGTGCATATCCACGTATATGCATATTTTCGGCATTTGTTCTCCTCCATGTTTGTTTGATTATATATATATATATATTTATAATATATATATATATATACATATAATATATATCATTATCTGTTCCCCATATGTTTTCTTAGCTCTTGAAATGGAACTTCCCGACCTGCTCTGTATCACTTCACGCTAACCTCTTCACGGGACCATTTTTTTGCTCACGGGACCACTTTTTTTTTGCTTTAGTGGGATTGATGGGCACTCCACCAGTGGCCCTCTCTATAGCGATTCGTAGAGGTTCCTGCTGCAGCGATTCACCTGTTTCAACTACCGGAACAAATTTTTTCTGGGTATGAATGCTGAGCAGATGCTCAATCCATGTTTTGGCGTTCATACATTGTTCTGTGTATGTTGGCCTCACAAATCACGCTTCAACTTTGCATTCTGTTCCGTCTTCTGAGCTCACTTGAACGATGGGTGAGATCTCACGAAAAGGAGTCCTTTCATAAGATGAGACTTGAAACAACTGGTTACGAGTTTACTCGCACGCAATCGAGTTTGTTCCAGACCTCTAGTCCAAATCAACACAGAACTTCGGCAAACACGTCTCTCTTCGATTTTTGACGCTTTTTACACCTGTTACCTGCTTCTGGGCGTCACGTACACTTGTTTCAAGTTTTACGAGCGCGTCATCTTCAGTACAAAGGCATCCAAATCCGAACAGCTGTATAATACCATAGTTTTGCCTGTATTGTTGGCGATCCTTACGCTTCATTGCGTAAATCGCATGGGTGCGCCGATTGCCTGATCGTACAACGTGCGTGTGACCGAATCGAGTATATCCGAAGAAATGTTCGAATATTCGATTTCTCAGGCGATACTTCCGTTCAGTTTCGAAGAACGTCAATTCAAACAATTCATTCATTGGATACAGTAAAAAAGCAACCTATTCAAATAGCTTATTGATCCGATCACTTTCGTGGAGAGGTTATTTGAATGACCTTCCGTTCACTGGCGTATTTCGAGGATAAGTCTATTGAAGCTATTCATTTGGCGCTTCAAGGGAAGAGTACATCCCCTAAATTCTACTCTTCAAATCAATGGCTTTTGGATAGTACTAGGTTGAAGAAAAAAGGGCTAGGAACTTCAATAGCATCTCTGTTTGCTGTGTCTGTAATTGATATTATTATCCTGAAAATTAATCCCACAATTTTTCCATTGTAAGCACAATCAGACGAGAAGCAGCTCTCTGTCTATGCTGGACTGAAAAGCCAGATGACACAAAATGAACACTTCTTTCTCTAATTTCAAGCACTTGCTCTGGTAATTTTACACCGGACGTTTCCGCCTGATTTCCTGGGGAGCTCCGTGTAAATAGTGTATTTCTCGAAATTCCGCCGGTTTCCGGGTAAATTCCGGTTGAATCCCTTGTAAATCGTGCACTCTCAAAACTACCGGCAGATTTCTCCTAAATTCCTTCTAAATTTTGGGTAAATCTGGGCAGTGTTGAATAACGCGAGAACATTCAAGGATTGACTTGCGACTGTGAATTTCTTTATGTTTTTGTGTTCGATGTGCTATTGCTGTTCAATGTCCCTTGTTTTCGTGGAAATAACCTTCAGATCTTTCCAGCCCACTTAGTGTCAATATCGGTGATCTCCTCCAGAATTTCTGAGAGAAAATGTGAGGGGTGTTGCAGGAACTCATCAGAATTTAAATGGAACTTAAATGGAAACTGGTGGAATTGCCTGCTATGTTCCGACACGAATTTGCGCGTTCTCACCTGAATTCCTGTAAATTCCTGCTAAATTCCCTCTAGAATTCCGCTAAATTCCGCCTAATTTCCTCCAGGATTCCTCACACTTTTCCGAGCAATTTAGGCGGAAACCGCCGGTGTAAAATCACCAGAGTGGTGACCAGGTAAAAAATTATGATATACACATTTCCTTAGTACAATGTCTTTTCACTGACTTTGCAAGATTCAGGTACGCCATATAAATAGATTAATGCCATATTTTGATTTCATAACTCATGATCGTGCAATTATTACTCAGCTTGCACATATGATTGCTTCTGAAACTTTAAAAATGACTACACGTAAAATCATGGACAGCTTAGTGTTCGTTGTAGTGGATCATGTAGTTAATATTGGGAAATCTCACTGTACTCAAGTTGTCATAATGTTTAAGAACCGAAAACACGACTGGAATTGTTCGTTTGTTCGGTATCCTTAGATCCCTCTAGGTTCATCGTAGGCTAGCGGCAATATTCATCCATTTGTTTTTTTTCTTTGTAAAGCAGGATATCCGAATTATCCATATATTTGGAAGACCTGCTCGACCGCTTCAAATGTTTGTGTTAGCATGTGATGCTGTCATTTGAACATTTACTACATACATGCTTTAAGAATTCAAAATTTTTCGATTTTCGATCTATTCGTAGCCTAGATTCTCATGCTGAACATGAAACGTCATTTAATTTAGAGGGAATCAGATTTCCTTGCAGAATCCGAATGTTTACATACTGCAGCTAATGTGCTGGAGACTTTTGCTTGAAACTACTAAAATTACTGTTAGCTGTGTAAATTCAACCTCAACGCAGTCATTCTAAATGGTGTATCTCTGATTCACAGGAAACACTGTCCGTTCTCTCCAAAGCACCTCTCTCTTGCAAAAAAAAAAGAAATTTCTGAGTTGACATCAGGGAATTACGCAATGAATGATGTCGGTACATATTTTCCTCAGTAGCAGACGCCCTCACTTCAAATGCAGGACAAACGATCGAACGTGGGAGAAATTTGCCATAAAAATGCACTAAGATGAGAAAATTACGGTGAGGTAGCCACTCGCTATGTACAGAGGGTTTGTGCAGTTTAGAGGAATGCTGTGCCTTTCTCATAGAATCCTGCATTTCCACAAACTCTGCCACTATCTGTTTATTATTTTTCCATCTCTTTTCGTGTTCTTTTCCACCCCAAGTATTTACACCCTCAAAAAAACACCCGCAGATTGAGTATGCTTTCCAGGTGTTGTTGGAACTTTTACCTTTCTTCATCATCTTTCGTACCGTCAAACCTAACAATCTCGCATATCAAAAGTGCTCAAATTCAAAACTCAAAGTAAGTACAGTCACGTTGGCCCACGCTCAACGTGACGAAGGGCACAATTGAGCGTCGACTACAGGTGGTTGCACCTATACTCAGTACATTGGATCGATACGGACTTTGAAATTGATTATACATACATATATTCTGGCAGTATGCGGCTAGTTCTGGCCCAGATTTTCGGCAAAATTTCCGCTCTTGAACTTGGAGAGAGATCCGAGCTGCTGACGAATGCCGCAACCGCTTTACACCGTAGCTCTATTTTCGTGAGACACTTTAGGTATATTTACAAACAGTATGGAGTCGGGAGAAAATTCCAGTTTCGAGGAGGAAGCGCTGATAGCATGCAAAGTAATATTGATACACGTGATCAGCGCCTAAAACAACCTCTCTACGCAAAAATGGAGAGGATTCCGTGAGATACCAAAACTACTGTATACTTATCAGTACCGTATAAAAATGTGGATGCCGTACAAAACAAATATGATGTCCGCGTTCAGCCCTTCTCCGAGAGAAGGCTAGGCGAAATTCCTCCCACTGAAATTTTAGGGCAAAACTAGCAAAGATGTGCTCGGAAATTGTAGGCTACCTTTCGCATGGAATTATCGGTTGGGTTACTGATCACATCGAACATCGGTCTTGCTGATTTTTTTGTTGTTGCTGCGCGGCTTAAACGAGGACATGCTCACATGTGCCCGTCGATGCTCCGCAACATCGATTTAGTGATTTTGTCTATTATTTTCGCCCTTGTTGTGCGACGTGTGGGAGCTTGTCTAATAGGATGGCCGGTGCCCGCTGAACACGTCAACGCCAAGCATTTTGCACGCAGTAGTCGATTTATCGGCTTTATCGAATTTTAGTTTACAGGTCAACGAGAAGAGGTGTTAAGCTTCTTCAGCATGACGATCACTATAATGATGTGCATCTCCAATGGATTTATCGGTCACAGAGACAATTAATCGACAATTCCGTGCAAATTGATCGTCGGATTCGTGTTCAGCGCAGTGCAGGACACCACTAGACATGTTCTTGCCTGTTTTCGAACGAAAGTGGAAAAATCGATAAAATCAATAAATCGATATTTAGGGGCAAGATGGTTGTCGTATTCGTTTTCAGCGTACTGAGGAACCCCAGCAGACTTGTTTTAATTGATCCCTTCGCAAAATGGATAAAAATCAATAAAATCAATAAATCGACATTTTGGCGCAAAAAATCAATAAAGTCATATAATCGATAATATAATCGATAATTCCCAGAGGGAAGTGGCCCATAACCTCCGACTGCTCATGATGGATCAGTATGCAAAATTTGGTTTGGATCGGCTCACTCTTCGCGATTTCTATTCATTACATACATACACACAAACACACATACATACAAACGTTCACTTTATATATACGGATTGTCCACAATTATGTTCTGTGCGGGAGTTTCGACGATATTGTCGTCTACTGTACACAGGACTCTTTGCTCGAACTTCTTGCTGGTTGCTCGCCTTTCATTTTCAGGCGATTTTCTATAGATCATTATCGCCACGAATGACAAACGATTGAATATCTGTAAATCATGCTACATATGATATACTTTATATTTGCATACTTTGCGCGTCCACGTTCGTTACGGAAGCTTTTGTGCATTTCATGCCGTGCTGGGAAACTGTTAGAGAATTTTTTTCCTAGATTGTTTTTTTTGGCTTTCTATGAGATTATGGTTTCTCTGCTCTTACTACTTTCCTTCATTTCCTAGGTTGTTAATGCTGGTTTCTCAAGATGAGATTAGAAAACAGGTTTGGAGAGCTTATTTTCAATCTAAATCACCTAATGTAAATGTTTATCTTCGCATTTGCCGTTGTTCTTTTCCCATGAAGCTATAGTATGTACGTACAATACTAGCCCTGATAAGATTCCGTAAAATTTCACAAAGTAAAAAACAACAGCCGAAGAATAAAGCTGAGTCGTCTTCACATCACCGTCACGTGCTCATTCTCCTACTTGGAGGTCCCTCCAACGCTTGCATCGTTTTTCTTCTCCTTCAACTTCATCATTCTCAAAACTGTTCACAGGTACGGCTCACTGGCCTGCTCGTCGTCCGCTTGCGCGTATCTTATGATAATTGGCCACCCTTTCTGCTTGTATATACTCATCGTCAGCGTCACATCTTCTTTGTGCAACGTGCGCATTCGTTCTTATGAAAAGTCAACAAGTCGTCGCTTGTAGAGTGTCGTCGGGCACTATGTTCGGCACAGGAGGTGCTTCCGCGCGCCACACTCGGTAAACACCACATGACCACCAACTGGACGATCATCCGCCGTATTAGACGAGCATCAAATCATAGGGGCGTTTGCTTTGATATATAGAGGATCCATGGGACCAATACAACGTCGTTGAACGACGTCTGTTGAAACTACTGCTAAGACCACTCCTGAACAGGGTTGTGCGTAGTTACGATTAACGTTTCACGAAATGCGATTTTACGGCCACTCTTACACTTTTTTACGATTTACGGTTTGCGATCTACGACGGTTTCGGAAGCTTAGCGATTTATGATAATATCCCTCCTCATCAACCCCCTTTATTTAGTGAAACCTTTTAACATAATATTTTCTGACCAGGTGGGTGGGTTGAGATTTCACTTATCTGTATTCTTTTTTAGCACATAGACAAAATTTTACTAGTTTTTTTTTTGAATCCTTCTTGGATGCAGTGCTTCTGTACGGCAGCTGCGCAGCTCGCAATTTCGCCTTCGAGACAGAGACTCACCACATTTTCCATACTGAGGTCTTTCACTGATGCTGAGAGGTCTCGAAACTTGATAAAAAGCCGCTGAACAAGGTCTGCAATGGTTGTGATGCGCTTAGGTTACACCGTCATTGTTGGCAGCGTTTGTTTTAGGGTGGAAACTATGAACTCGGGCTGCCTTTTCATCTTCACCAACGTGTCATTCAAGCCTATGATCAAGCGTTTAGCGTTTCTTAGGCAGCAAATCATTGCGCATTTAGTGGTACATAAATGAGTTGACTGGCCAATTTCAATATTTGATTTTTTGAATTGGAACGCGAACTGAAGTCACGCAGTTTTGGCAAAAGCCGCCATCAGACGAATTCTTCTATGTCACACCAGAAATATCAACTATCCTGAAACAAATTCAACACCGAATAAGAGAAGGGCGTAGTTGGTATTTATCATACGACTTAAAATTTGTTTGATTGTGGTCTCTCAGTAATCGTGCTCCGAATCCAGTTATCCACTCACGGAACATCATATTGTTTCTGTGGAAAGAAGTGAAAGTGGGAATTCGATTGGGGGTTCAAACTCTCCCATACGAGTACAGCGGATGGACCTTCTTCCGCAATAGTAGGGTCGCGTAAACCGGTCAACTGTCGCGCCCTGAGAACAATGAACACAACAGATGTTCCAGTACAAGGCCAAGCCGAACGTGTGGAAAAATCCCCTATAGAAGCAGAGGAAAGAGGGAGGGAAACTGGATAATCTGCTGCGTAGCCTATTAGGTTGCTTCTTGGTTTTGGCTAGGAAGCTTTCCTCGCGGAAGAGAGTGGAAAAACTGCGATAAAAACCGTGGTTTGGGCACGTACCTGTTTTGAGTCACAGCGTAATGACTTCTGCGAGAAGCACCCTGCTCTCCTGCGATGATGAATAGGAAGACTAATGGATAGCGAATATTGGCACCATTTTGGGAAAGGCCTTCTGGTATCGTTTTTTAGAGTGAGTTCCTTATTTACGGAAACATTCATCCATAGTTTTACAACCTAGCGGCACCGTGCGAGCTTCTGCTTCTCCAGATTGTTCGGATTGTTTATTACTCAAAACTTTACACAACACGAGAGATTGCCAAATGACTCTTGCTCACCGCCGTTACGAATATCAATTTTCATCATCTTAGATTTTTGCACTTTACGCAGACAGCATCCAAGAAACGAATTACACAATAATCTAAAGGCACAGACTTGGAGTTGGAAACAAATCCTCTCGGAAAAATACGTAAGTGGATTAGATCGCAGGAAAGTCAAAATTGTCTGAAAAATTCAATATTTTCTGCCCTCTGAAGATGCGAATTCCTATCCACTGGATCGCGGGGCCTGATCAATTTTGAGACAACTTCTTCATCATGATATTAGAGGAAAAGGAAGTTGATGGTCTTCTATCTCAAATTGTTAATCTGTACATCGTCAGGCTTGGAGTGAATGTCACGATATACTAGCTTGCATGCCACGCCTTACGAAAACAGCAAACGTGTCAGCATCTGTCGCAGCTGATAAATGATATTTCTTTTAAGCATTTGTCTACTTACTCATTCATTTATTTATTAGACGCGCTCGAAGATGCTTTGTCAGAACACAGAAAAAAATTAGAAAGGGGGACAAACAATAGTTGGAAGATTTGTATGAAATTGAACTTAAAAAGATCATCGTAGTTATATGTAGGACGCAGCATCCAGTTCCTCGCTGTAATAAGAGGAAATAAACTTGCCTGCTCACGAGGAAACCGATATGTAGATAGAGAATTAATACCTCGTTGTCAGGAAGATGGCATTGTTCTTCATTTTGTTTGTTATTTATTGTTTGATTTTTTTTTGAATTTTGAATCTAATGTCTGTTTATGTTAACTATTCTTTAGCAAATATAATTGTTATGTCAGCATCTCAAGTGAAGTTGAAATGCTTTTTGGATTTGCTTTTATCTTTGTTGTGGAAATTTTGGCCACCCTATGTTCGAAAAAAAAAAAAAACAAAATCTCTGGTGTGACACCATGCCTTTCAAGGCACTAATATTATTAATAAGAGCGCGGACTGGAGTATGTACGTATGTTAGGCCAGCGCAGGTTACTAGCTACTTCTTAATAGAAGTTATCGATTGGTTTCCCGATCATATTAACTTCAGTGGTTTTACGTCATTCTACCCGACGGGCCGGTGAATACATGTCTTTTAAGGTTTTTCAATACCGTGTATACATAAAAAAGACAAGAATCAGAATTTCCTATCAATTGGTTTTATCAACTTTTCCCACATTTAGGATGATATTAAACTCGTGAACCCATCCTTGCATGTACTAGTCGATATCTGCAAACTCCAAATTCCGACTTCACCCAGAGAGGAATTTTTCCAAAAGTAGTCTTTTGACGGGATTAAATCATGCTAAATTGCAGAAATACCTCTTGTGTGGCAGCAAAACATATAAACATTCACATATGAATTGTGCAACTCTCTGAAAAAAAAATTATGGAAGGAAAACTTTCCGTTGCAATAGTTATGTGTACTCGCCACTACATATCCTAGTGACGGACGCGGAAAGTGGGCGGGAGTGGCGCTTGGGAAAATAGTGAGGTTCCATCACTTTGGGGATTCATATGGGAAATTGAAAAAACAAAAATATTAATTGTTATGTTACTTAAGTCACAATAATTGTCTTAAAAGTAATAATCAGCGTTAACTATCGAAAATAGACCAAAACAAATGTCTTACCCTGCATATATAGAAGTGAAAGCTTGTTTGTATGTCTGTATGTGTGTTCCGGATAGAAATCGCAGAGGAAGATCCGATCCGGACCAAATTTTGCATGTACAGGGGCCGGCGGATGTTGTGGGCTTCTCTCTATCCCGAACCCGAACCTATCGACTGGTTTATCGATTATATTGATTTTATTGGTGTTCCGCTATTTTTGCTCAAGGGGTGGCGGGGGCATGTCAACTGGAGTTCTCCATTATTCTGAACACGAAAATGACAACGATTTTGAATAGAAATAACGATTCGTCGATTTCATCGATTTTGTTCATGGGTCACTGTGGACATGTCTTCTAGTTCTTTTCAAATACTGCCAAATATGACACGCGAGTATGGCAAGCGTTTTGCACGCAATTGCCTCTCTATTGATTTATTGATTTCACTGATTCTTTGCCCTTCTTTCCCAAAGAGTCCGTGAAGACGTGCATGCTGGACTTCCCCCTTCCATACTGTAAGAAAATATTGATGTATTGGTTTTCCTCGCTTTTGCACAGGGACTGGTAAGAACGCGTCTGCTGGGGTTCCCGAACACTCTTAACACAAATATGGCATGAACTTGTCCAAATTATTTCATTAAACTTTTCGCTAATGGGTGGATGAAAACGAGTCACTTTGGTCCCTTAACATGCTAACCACAAAATATTGTCCTCGTTAATATGAAAGTAAAATATAATCGGTATGGTAAAATACCAGAGCGAAGCCGGACGTGCCATCTAGCTATTCTATACTTGTCATCGCGTGATCGATTCATATTTTGTGATTTGAACTAGGAATTTTCCTTTTTCCTTCAGTGCATCCATTATATGGTGGATGCTGTTGTTTTCGGATTCCTCACGCTTGTATCTGTGTATTTCGTCACTTATCCTGATAAAACGAAGAAAAAACCGCACCCTTTCTACGAAAAGTGTGTGATCACTACTATTTTCTACTCTTCTGCCCCCATTCCGCCTCTGCTGCAGTCCATCAGCGCCAATCAAAAAGGAACCATTCCTTGCAGGTTTCTAGAAGTAAAAAAGTTAGCAATAAGCTCAGATATCTTTACGGTTCTTATCCTACTTATTTCTAATTTACTTACTGTCTTTGTTGCATTTTTTTCACAACACATGTAACTTAGGTTGGTCAATCATGAATGCGATGTGTCGAACAAAATAGATGCTATAAACTACAGCACAATATCTGAAATTAAAGTGAAACCGCCGTTAATGGCAGCGAATCCTCGCAACATTTCTCTCTGCGAGGGGAACTCGTTGCGTGGTGAGTCGAAGTAACGGATCACGCAGTTCTTGACATAATCGCGGTTCTTGAACTTTTTTTCCGCTCCAGAAAATGGGATGTGGGTCACGATGAGGAAAAAGTGTGTGGGCAATGTGTATGCTACTGGATCAATCAAATCCTCATCCCGCCCTTCACGCTCGGCTCGTACTTATTCGCACGCGATTTCACCATATATGCACATGCAAATTTGAATTTGAGTGGGGACGAGTTGGCACCGAAGGGTGCGAAGTGACCGCCCAACTTTGTCTCACGGTGACCGGCATGACAAGAGGTACGCTGCTGCGCCGTGATTGGTCGACTCATGTACGCGTCGCGGCTGCAGCCTTCAACGGTACGAGCAGTGTTGCAGGGAATGAGGAAGTCTTCTAAGCTTGATTGTGACAGATGAATGTTATCGGAGTCTATAAACTGTAAGGAGATGGTCACCGATGTCATTTAGTGCGTCGAATCAGAGGAATAACCTGGATCAATAGAGCATGCCAATGCGGCGCGGTCGCGTCGCGGCGTACGTCTTGACTGCTTCCCAAGGTGACCCATACCTGAGGAAGTGCCATATCGATCTCAATAGTAGTAGTTTGACATCGCGAAAACTGTGTTCTATAATACACCGTTTCAAATGTGGAGATCAGAGCGATCGACTGAATGATCTACTGACGATCCAGCCAGTCAAGTCTTAAGCTAACTCAAAGGCGGCACTCATGGAATTTCTCACCTCTGCAGTAAGTCGATCAACAGTTGCTAGAGAATCGTAACTGTGAATAGAACACCACTAAGAATTGCCAGCTACCTCTGAAGATACACCAGCGCGACTGACGCACTCGCGTTTCGGAGCTTCCTCTTATATGCCTATGAGTTCCCGTATCTTAAAAACCCCGGAAAATGGCGAAATTTCCAACGCGAAGACCTCCATCGAATTTTCTTCCTTGATGCGAAAAAACTTATTCCCTCCATGAGTACCTCATACTTCTCTAGCGGCTCTTGCACGTGTTTTTCCATATTTACAAAACTTTTCTGTCTCTCTCAAAAGTATGCAGGCCACTGTAGTAGACAGATACGGTCTGTAAAAAACGGCGGACACCCGCTGGAAGCGCCGCGTCGACGTCAGAGATCATCCGTCTACGGTATCATGCATCATTGAAATTATTTAGGGTAAGCGTATTGATACCCTATAAATTTACCCATGATTAATACAGACTCCAATCCATTTTCCATAAGTAATCCTAGTGATGCATCCAGGCCCTGATTCCATGAGATTTCATGCTGTCGGTACGACATCAACCGCGACGCGCGCGCGTGACCAAACCTGTGCCCCGAACAGGTGTCCGCCGATTTTTTACAGACTATGTGTTATGACGCGTGCGACTTGCCCAGCGGCAAAACACTCTGAGTGGGGCTTTAGCTTCGATTGTCATTGCGACAATGTGGAGTTGAAACCAGTGGGAGTGGAGTACATTCTCTTCAGAGCACTTACTACTAGAAATAGCATTCTCAAGAGCCTGCAAAAGTTTTGGCGGACTCATGCTGAAGCGCGCATCCACAATGTTCAACCCGCTTAGTCGGAAAAGCGCAAAAAAACTGGAGAAGGTGCAGAATATGTTGACCACGAAGCTTATGATGCGGGACACTGAGGATATCTAACGATCAGATTCCGACCAACAATGAGAGGAACATAAACCTTGGTTTGAGGCAGCTTCACTTTCGCAGAAAGCTGAATGATCTTCTTCTACTCCACGAAATATTTTATGGTGAGTGTTTGAAGAACCTCTTCTCACTTGCGACCATGAACCACTCGGGTTCTCAACTCAAAAAATGAACAGCTCAAAAAAAGCCGGACTAAGCTGCAGGTGATATTGTTCCGGGCATAGAGCAAACATCAGTTCCAGTGGAATTCGCAGAAATGACTCGCTCCATGTTAGCTATTAGCCATAGTGCATAGTGCCAAAAAAATTCTCGCTGGATATCTTATCTCGTGGGGCCTTGATAGTTTTTTGATACATTGTTATTTTATCATTATAACTTTGTTCTATTTCTATCTCTTTTATGCAAAATGTAGTTCTACTCTCACGAGTCTTATCATATGTAATAAAATATAACCTATCTTCTTGCATTTTTGTATCAAAAAAAACCATTAATCCTTCAAGCATTTGTAAAAGATCTGAAATGGTGTTTGTGAAACTTCTGGACAGGATCCGCTCATTGAATAACAAATCATTGTTTCCTGTGGATATCGAGGCTCCCAACGCCTTCCATAGTAAGCAAAGGACGAGATAGCACTCTACATCCCAAAATTCAAGACTTCCTTTGTTCTTGTCGTCGATTATTATCCGTACTCGTAAATGCTTTGTTAATTCATAATTCTCCATCTGAAACCTTGACGTGAACCCCAGTTTTCAGGATGAAACATCCTCTCCTACTATTCTTTTTTCTTTCCTGCGTGTCTAGCAGAATAGTGATTCCACTGTTACAAGCAGACAATCAACAAATAAACCAGGATGTCTCATTAGTTGTAATGGTGAGTAGTTGATCTACTGGAACTTCTGCCTTCCTTTTATTTGTAATGCGATTTTCTCTTTCCTAGACCTTCTCGGTTTCGAATTTCATTCACGTAGGAAAATCCACAGCCAATAAACTGCGTTCTGCGATTCCCCACCCCAAAACACTGCTGTTATACTTTAATATTTCGATCATCAGCTGGAATCCAACCAATGCTTAGCAGCAATTTACGGGTGATTTGGAAAGTTTCCGAAATGACCACAAAATAGTTGCTCTTCTCCATATATTTTCATGGTATTGCAATTACAAATCGTTCATATGGAAAGACTGCAAATGTCCAGTCAATCTGACAAAGAATCTGTTTTTGCCAACTAGTGGAATTCAGGGAACTTGGAGTGGATTCAGTTGTTGAAATAATGTGGTTTGTGAGGTCACTTTTATTTGCAGGGGGTGAATTCAAGGAGGTGGAATTGTATCTCTGGGTGGATTTTGAAAACCATCATCGTTATTCTCCAACCTGAGCTTCTAGGCTTCGATAATAGAGCGCAGCTAAGTAGACGCGAACAGAGCGTGAACTGAATGCAAAACGTCGAGAGAGAGCTATTACACTAAAATGGTTGATGGTAGATGAAATCCTTGAAGTCATTTTGGCACATGAAAATTAGAAGTGTATAAAATTCAGAAGGGAAAATTAGAAGTGTAGGGGCAAAATTCAGAAAGCTTTAGACTTTTCTAATATACGGTGTGTCCTTGTTTTACAAAAGAAATTAAGCTCAGAAAAATGTTTCGATAACTGCAGTGGACCAGTCACTCCAGCATTGATTCTTCCAAATTCGCGACTGCCGTCGACCACCGACCCGTCCCTTCTCGTAAAATTTCGAAATCTGACAGAAAAATGCAGAAACCCTATTATCATTGCTCATCTATGCCTTTGTGTCGTTCAGGAGGCATCACATCCTGAACCGCCAGTAGACAACGCACCACCTCCTGAACTTCCCAATTTGTCGGCCGCTGAACGGCAACAGCTCGTGCGGAGAAGCGGTCAGGATCCTGCAAGGCGGAAGAGGACTCGACATCTAATAACAAGAGGTCTAGACAGCCGATTTCGTTCGGATGGTTCTGCAAGTTGTTAATGTCACTAATCACCACATTTAGTGCAAAAAATGAAGCGTGATTTGGCACTGACACCATGGCGGATCACACATGTAGTGTCACGGAAGCCCCCACCACCGAAGAAGCCGAATCGCCCTGCCGTTGCATTGCCAGTCGACACTTGCCCTGATAAGTTCGACGCAATCACTAGAGGTGAACAATTTCCCCATTCCACGACATTTGAACCGAACGTCTTAGGTCGAGTTATCTAACTGTGCATGCGAGTTTTTGCTTGTTTTCTGGAAAGCAGAATAAGTTGAGAAGGCAGAGAAAGAGGATGAGAGAGAGGGAGAGAGAGGACGATAGCAACTGAACGCTGAGGATATCCATTGTCAACATCCAATACGGATTCTTACCAACAATAAGTATGGATTGCTTCAGTATGGATTGCTTTTCCTTAGGATATAACGGTCGTACCTACGCCTTCGCAAGGGATCGCGTCTACCAGATGTGGTACGAGGATGATCTTCCACAGAAGGTAAGCAATACATGAATCGTGTATTAACTGCTGTTTGAGTAGTTGTAACGATCACAAATATACTCAAAGCAAAGTCATTTGGCCGTTGTAGAACAGGAGCAGAGTTGGCTTCTCAGCAGTTGTAGAAGTATCCCTCGTCTTTATGTGATTACAGGCCTCCTATCTGATAACAGAACTCTTTCCCGGTGGTCCTCGCTCAGTATCTGCAGCTCTGACGAATTCTCGGTCAGGAGTGACTATCCTCATCGATCAACGCACCGCTTACCGGTTCCGATGGAACAGAAAGCATAAACGATTCCAGGTTTGTTCGAGAAAATAAATTGCATTCTCAGGTACATTTCTACTGTGAGAAGCTAGTACTTGAATCTTCTGCATTCCGAACCTACAAGCATGCAGTATCTGGGTAAATCTCGACTCAGCTTGGAAATTTCAGCTAGCTCGCAACACCCCTCAGAACTTGCCACAGAATATTACGATAACTCCGCAAACAGCCTTCGAATGGATGGATGGTAATCAAGTTCTGCTGTCGGTAAGATTATTTCTCAGACCTGTCACAACAGTTTGACAACGGCGCGGGAAGACAATCTGAGGAGGAAATAAAACAGTGACAACGGAAGGAGCAATAGAGTAGTGCACCTGTATGGAAACGAGACGTGTAGGTCGTGTAAAAGACAAGTATCAGTACCTCAACGCAGAGCTGGCTAGGTCAGTGCATGTCACCCCCCTCCAAGAAGAAGGTGCAAAAGGTGATATCCTTCTAGCCACAACTGCATCTTAGCTCTTCTAGTCTACTTTCACTATATATGTATGGGATCAAAATCTTTCTGCACGAATCTTGTGTAGCTCATAACAGCGCGTACACTTACTTCCACAACTCCTTTTTTTACCGCATACCATTTTTGAATGGACGAAGTAGTCGTCCGGGAAGTTGGTTCACACAATCATACGAGCGCGCATAGAGTTGAGAACAAATTCTTATGGAGGAGGACGTGAAAAATTAATAAGGTTTGCAGGAGTACCTAAGAGGCTTGCATACTTTTGCCGCAGTAAAAATTATTGAGCATCGCAGACAGACTTTAGGAGCAGAAAGTGTGATGGGATCTAAGCTATTCAAACTTCCTTTGGAATTTTTTAAGCAACCATTAATTAATTTTAAGCTTCGCAGAACATTGAGTCCTTTTCCTTTTTGACTTTCAAACCTTTTGGAATTTCAACAAGGAAATTTCAGTTGAATATTCAAAGAAGATTTTCGGGATTTTGTAGAAAGCGAAAAAGACATTCTTTAGTGTCTTGACTGCCGGTAAGTGGCGAATTCGCTGCCAAGAGTTGAAGTCCCAAGCACGAAGTACTGCACGGAACCGGGTGTGAAAACGTCTTGCCCAAAGTTTTGGGGGGTAGAGAAAAGAACATGTCTCGTAACCACCTTTTTGTAAACCCAGTGAGGTACATAATTACAATGCTACTTTGTTCCACCCGTTTCGGAAACAAACCGAGAAAAATGACTGCAGAAATTCAATCATGGGATTCAGAAACTTCAATGAGACGTCCTTTTTCACAAACTTATACTGCTTCATCACAACGCGAATGCATTTCGCTAATTCAGCCAGTTAGTAGACGGGGTCCAGGGATTAACTGCTAGAATCCGTGAAAGAATCTGAAACGGCACTTTAGCGGAACAAAACGAATAAAGAAAAAGAGCCTACGTTCAGCGTTTATAACCGGGTGATGAGAATTCTTATGAAATTGGAGAAGTCTAGTAAAATGACAAGATGAGGAGTGTTTTGGTCTTCGAGGGATGTCTTTTTATTCCCTTTAAAATTTCGCTGCGGTAGCTAATCTGCAAGTGGTCCAGGCCGGATACTTTTTGATACCCCTGTATCCACATATACAATACAGCCCATAACTCTTGCGAAGAAAACGGTTTGCCACAGATTAATCTGTCGCCGACGGATTAATAGTCACAAACCGTCGCAATACTGTAACTCCTTCTAAAATGAAGCTTTTCTGAATCTAAGCACATTTTCGGATTCCTTATCAAAATTGGAATCGAACCATTTATTAAATTATTCAAATTTTGCTTTGAAGATCCTTTTTTTCGAAAATTTGAAAAGTTTTCAAATTTTCAGAAATGACGTCAAAATCCGTAGAAACGATGAAAATCGCAAAAAATCGTGAAGATTGAGTACCATCGAACCCGACCATAGGATCCCGCTCAACGTCGGCTTCATTTTAAATAATTCATCACGGGTTTGATTATGTGTTAT